>CM077891.1:15465000-15685961 GCA_039720435.1 Amazona ochrocephala
TATAGTTTGGTTTGGGGTTGTCCTGGGTTCAGCTATAACAGTTAATTTTCTTCTTCCTAGCAGCTGGTGCAGTTGCTGAAGCCAGGCCAGGGGTGTTTTTCTGTATCTGCGGGAGGGGTTTGTGTGTTAACGTTGTTGTTACTCGCTTTCTTTTCCTTTATCACTTCGCTTCTTCATTTCTTTTGTTTTGTCATCCTGTTTTCATTCTTTGTTTCACTTGCTTTTGTATTTTCACTATTTGTAAACCTGTGTGTCCTAAGAAGAGGGGTTGTCTTGAAATGTGTGGTTCCTTCACTGTGTGCTGGATTGGCTGCAAGTAAAAGAACACCACTACTGTGCCTCTATATAGGTTTTTTTCCTTGTCTTTAACGAGTAATCATGTCAATAAGTAAGTTGCAGGCCTAGTGACTCTTCTTTGGTAAAATTCCCTGTTTGATTACCTGAATGGTATTTCTGTTTCATCTGACAATATGTAGAATCATAGAATCATAGAATAGTTAGGGTTGGAAAGGACCTCAAGATCATCGAGTTCCAACCCCCCTGCCATGGGCAGGGACACCTCCCACTAAACCATGCCATCCAAGGCTGTGTCCAACCCCACCTTGAACGCCGCCAGGGATAAAGCATTCACAACTTCCCCGGGCAACCCATTCCAGGGCCACACCACCCTTACAGTAAAGAACTTTTTCCCCATATCCAATCTAAACTTCCCCTGTTTAAGTTTAAACCCATTACCCCTTGTCCTCTCACCGCAGTCCCGCCCCTAATGAAGAGTCCCTATAGGCCCGGCATCCCTATAGGCCCCCTTCAGGTATTGCCCACCTATATGGGCCACCTATATGGACCACCTATGCATACAGGTAGATATCTGGACTTTCTAAAGGAGCACACAAACAAAACCAGCGTATTAACTGTCCCTTATCTGCTCAGCTATGGAAATACCACCTGTATGTACTTATACACACACCAGAATTATCAGACAACTTCAAATGATTTTTCAGTCAAATTTGGGAATGAAAAAGTAAATTGCAATTTGTTTTTTAAACTTGTGCCCACAAATAACTTCGGGAACTGAAGATTTCCTTGGATTTATTCACGAGCGTTACATTCCTATCACTAAGATACTTCATTATGAAACTGTCTTCCCACAGTCACAAACCAGAACAATACACATATTGAAGGAGATAAGGTCTCCACGCTATTTTCTATGCTGGTGTGATTACTCTTTTTCTTCCTAAAACCACTACATAACTTGAATAAAATTAACATGAACATTATGTACTTTGAAGCCTAGTCAGACAGGTAGATTAGGTATTAATTAATTCATTAAAGAAAAGGAACGCCGCCAACATTCTTCCTCTGTACCGAACATACAGATGAGAACTAGTCAATTAAGCATTTGCATAGATACCACTACCATTACATTGGGTCTCAAAAGCTCAAACTGAGTTCATTTGAACAAGTCAGTAAAACAATACTGATGTAGCAAATACAACTACAGCATAAAAAAAGCCATTAACTACTTACTGTATTAATTCTATTTGTTTTTTCTTTCCCCTGCTTATCTCACAGGCCAGGAACTTGCAACATTGACCTCCTTGGTAAGATGCTTTATTTTTTAAGCTCTGAAAGCAGTGTAAAGTAGAGTACACTTACTGATGGGGGGATGCAATCATTCCTGTAAGCTGGGAAACTGAACTGCAAATCATGAGGATGTAACAATGTACTGCAGAAATGTCAATGTTGTTTTGTTGTTCATATATGATTTCCTAGGTATCTGATATGGGTTGCTGTCAGGCAGGACAGAGAACTTCTGCTCATACTCTGATAGCATGGAACATAGTGCTGAGTCTTCTGGGCTGTTCTTAGACTTTTGCCTTCCCAAAAGAAGCAGGAAAATGATTTTAGTATCCTGAGGCTGTGTTGTGTGACTGTAGACATTGAGTGTCCAGTTAAGAGCAAAAGCCTTTTTTGCTGTTCCAGGATTGCTTCCTTTCCACATCAGTAGATTTACAAGAACAAGTTCATTGTGTTCAAAAGCTTCGCCATATGTTGGAAATAATGGTCAGCTGTACAGTCCTACTTCAGTTCAAACACGAGAGTCTCTTCCCTTGGACACAGTAATTATTTCATTTTACTTGTTGCTCTTGAAATAACAGTAGGAAATAGATTCTTTTCAACAGTTGTAAAGACACTGTTTTTGAAAAGCAGCCCTCAATATTGATGATAATGAGACTGCAGAAGGAGCAGCTGGATCTTCCTGCTGAATTTTGCTTTGTGACTGAAACTGAAAATAAAGGGAAATAATAAAATCTGAGAGTGTAGTTCATTTTACACAAGGTTTATGCAGTGTTGCACAAGCATTTCTCCAGAGAAAGTAACTATCTGTTGTCTATTGTAGAATCTGCATAAAGTATTATAGAGAGAACCCTCTAGATGAGAAGCATGTGTTTCAACTGCCCGTCAGCTCAGCTCTTGTCAAGAAGTTCTGTCAAGAGTAAGAGAACCTTCAGTGTTTGCAGCATTAAAATTGAGATGTGACTGAACACCTGACTGAATTTGGACTTCTTTTGGTATTCTCTCAGCAGTCACCCAGAAGTATGGAAGGTGGACATAAGTAGTGGGCATGGACCAAAGGAGGTTAAGACAACGTGGCAAGTTAGTACTAATCCTCCAGTTGAACATATGATGTCAAACAATACAGGTAAGGAGTGTTTGTGGCAAAATGAAATAATAAAAGCAGATGCGTGAATCAGATTTGGTTTTTATACTGGGTTCAGTGGGTCTGAACTTCTTAAGCTTTTCAGCAAAAGCAAAATGATGTTTGGTCTTTTATTGAAAGGGTGCAATGGTATTTATAGAATGTAAGATTTTCAGGAAGTGGTGACTTTTCTGCCTCTCACCTTTGCTGTGTTATGTTTTTAGAGCTAAAATGACAGAAGTGTGAGAATGGGGAAGAATTAAGCATGTAGATGAGTAGAGAAATAATTTGCCTTTTGGGGTGAGGCTTGCTACATGGTACCGCTTTGATAAAGCTTTCCTGTCAGTTTTTGTCACGAAGTGCTTTCAGTAAAAGTTTCCAAACCAGTTCTTGAAGCTGCTGCATGACCCAATCTCTACAATTTCTCTTCCCAAGGACAGTGGCTAATCACGTTTTTATTCTTTCATTTATGCAGGTCTCTTATCTGATTCCACGGTTAATGCAGGCATCGAAGAAAAAATGTACTTTATTACAGTGGTCAAGTGCAGTCAGATGCATTTCAGATACATGCATGTTTCTCTGCAGGCAGGCTCTTGAAAGGTACAGTAAAGGGGAAAGCTCAGTATTGTATGTGTCCCAACAGTGTATTTAGAAACACACTGTGATGTGAAGAACAATACATCTTGCTGACTTATTTGCTTTAGTGTGCTCCAAGTTTGACTGACATATATGGCAGTAATTCCTCTGTCTGCATCCAGTTAGTTGTAAATGTTGCGCAATAATGACTACAGTATAATTATTTTGAAACCAGTTTCAAACCAGTTGCAGTTGCTAAATGTCTTTAGTATCCTTATAAAACACATCCCAATTTCCAAACTGATACTAGCAATATGTAGTTAAATTCATTACAATACGTAAATCCAGTATGACTCCAGTACACATCCAATATAAATCCAGTGCAGCAGGCAAAGCAACTGAAAGAACAAAGAATAACAGGCAGTTAGCTTTATCTTGCAACTATTACTCGATAATCAGCAATTAGTAAAAATGTAGCCCCCAAAGAAAAGAAGTAGCTATTTTGCTGAAGCAAATGGCCATTCTCTCTAGATCCCTTACTGGAATCAGGCTTATAGTGCAGATTCTTTCAGAGGAGATACTGCTCCACAGATGGGCTGGAGAGAGAATTGACCGTTTTGTGAAGAGAGTTTCTCAATACTGAAGCCAGTTTCCGCATTTCAAATAGGATACTCTTATGAGGAGTCGTGGTTACTTTTAAAGTAGTTGGATGGAATTTTCTTCCGACTTTTCGCCAAATGACGGCATGCATCCAATGATTTCTGGGAAAACATATTAAAGTGCCAGAGTCTGGGTGATGACAGTGAAGGCCTGACGGTGAAAGGAGGCAGGATTAAAAATGAAGTATGGAATTGCTCTGTTCTTTTTATCATACTCCCAAAGAACTGCTGCTTTCAAGGCTCAGTTTAAGGGAACCACTCTATTAAGGACAGTTGTTACCGTGTAATCCCTTTTCCTTTAACGTATCTGTCTTTGTAAACATACCAGTGCAAGAGAATAACATTTGTAACAGGCGCAGTGTGGTTTTTTATTGAAGAAGGTTTTTCATTGATTTAAGCTATTAACCGCAGTTCACCTCTCTTCAGGCTGTTGTTGCCAAGTCTCTCGCTCATCACCTCCATCAATAAATACCGTATTTGTTGTGTGCCCCAGGGAAGGCCGTGGCAGAAAGATGTCTTTTGTGTTCAGGGTTCTTAACAAGAGGAACCAGATGGGAAGTGACGCGTATTTCAGGGATTGACTGGGCAGGGTGCACGTCCCTGTTGGGGTCAGCCACTGCAGCACCAGGAAGAACAGATCTGGGGCGTGTGCCTGGAAACCCGGCATGGTTTGATCCCATCGGAACCGTTCCCCTCTTCTGTGCACCTTATTTCAGAGCCCTGGCCTTGCTTCCAGCCCGTCAGGACTCTGTGTTTACCTACTCTGCACACTGCTCTCTGGAAACAGATGTTAAAGAAGGAGTTTGGTTTTGATGTGTTTTCTCACTGTCATCTGTATGCCAAGGAGCGGGACCAGAACACAAAGAGATGGAGTAGATGCTTTCAGACTTATTTTAACATTACCTGTAAACAATCCTCAGTAGACAAGGGGGCTTGAATCCGAGGGTCTTTGGTCGCACTGTCCATAGCTCCATGGAGGAGGGGGAAAAGAAAAGCACCTTCAAGGGCTTTTGCTGCAGCTGTCTCGTGATGCTCAATAGGTACCCTCCGGCAGATGGGGGCCGGGGCCGTGGTGCTCTGGGGTGCCTGTCCCAGCCCGGGAACAGAGAGGGAACGTGGCAGAGCAGGGCCCGATCAAGAGCTGTGTCACCATCGTGGGTTGGGGCAGCTTTCCTCATTTTTTGGAGGTGTTTTATGGGGGTGGTGTGTGACATAAAAAGGGGGGTGTGGGGGGAATGTGGGGACGGATGGTGTCATTTGGGGCACCCCAGTGTCACTGGGCGGGGGGGTGATGATTCGTCAGAGGAGCAGGTGAGGATGGGGTGGGTCCCCTGAAAAAAGGGGGGTAACAGCTTGATTTGGGTCCGATTCCTCCAAACAGAGACTTTCTGTGACAGGAGGTGCTTGTGGAGCCCAGAAGTCCTCCCACTCGTGCAATTCTGGGTTTGCAGGGGCGGTGGGGGGATACCCACACCAAGTTTTGGAGAGAAAACCATCTCGTTTAGGATCTGTGTGGTTGGTGGTTGTTAAACTGTTTGATCTCAAGCCAGAAGCGTTCTCCCCCTCACCTTCTGGTTCTCTTCCCCATCCCAGCTGCAGCGGGTGCAGAGCTCTGCTCCCGTGTGCAGCACAGCCGGAACCGCCAGCGCTCGACGGGGGGCAGATGTGTTGTGCAGCGTCTTGTATGTGAAGACACCTCTCCGCTTTCTGTGCTTGGGGAGCGTGGGTAGAACAGCCCCAGCCTCGTCCCTGGCGACAGTGGCGACGGCCTGGAATGGTTTTTGGTACGGAGGCGCCGGGGACGGAGAAGAGTCAGCCCTGCCTCTGTGGGCAGTT
Organism: Amazona ochrocephala; assembly: GCA_039720435.1. Lineage (NCBI taxonomy): Eukaryota > Metazoa > Chordata > Aves > Psittaciformes > Psittacidae > Amazona > Amazona ochrocephala. The sequence continues at coordinate 15,470,773 of CM077891.1, forward strand.
GGTGGCCCCGGAGGACGTACACTGGGCGGGGAGCGGCCGTTTCGCAGCCGCTTGCCTCTTGGGTACCGAAAAGTGAGCGTGTGCTGCCACCACGTGTCCAAATCTGGGTACTGCAGGTGGTGGGGATGGGAGGGGACAAGGGGCGGTGCCGGGTGCTGCTCGGTGCTGTCCCCAAGTGTCCAAATTTCGGTACTGCAGGAGGTGGGGATGGGAGGGGACAAGGGGCGGTGCCGGGTGCTGCTCGGTGCTGCCCCCAAGTGTCCAAATTTCGGTACTGCAGGTGGTGGGGATGGGAGGGGACAAGGGGCGGTGCCGGGTGCTGCTCGGTGCTGCCCCCAAGTGTCCAAATTTCAGTACTGCAGGAGGTGGGGATGGGAGGGGGCAAGGGGCGGTGCCGGGTGCTGCTCGGTGCTGCCACCACGTGTCCAAATTTCGGTACTGCAGGTGGTGGGGATGGGAGGGGGCAAAGGAGTGTCTCAGTGCAACACTTAACTGCTGCCGTCATGCGGCCAAAACTGTACTGGAGGTGGGGAAGCAGCACTGTGGCACCGGAAGCAGCTTCCAGGCGGCCGGCGGCCGCCCTTGACCAAAACTCCTGTCAATCACGCTTAGCTCGGCCCCTCTCCGGCAGCTCTGAATGGGCATCGCCCCCCCGGGGGCTGTCTTTGGCCTAGAAGCCTGTCAATCGCTTGCAGCCCGGCCCCCCCCCCCCCCGACTGCTTGGAGACAGCCCCTGCGGTCGCCATTGGCTGAGACGCCTGTCAATCACTCTTAGCCCGGCCCTCCCTCTGCTCTGACTGGCCAGAGCTTCCGGCGGCCGCCATTGGCTGAGACGCCTGTCAATCACTCTTAGCCCGGCCCTCCCTCTGCTCTGACTGGCCAGAGCTTCCGGCGGCCGCCATTGGCTGAGACGCCTGTCAATCACTCTTAGCCCGGCCCTCCCTCTGCTCTGACTGGCCAGAGCTTCCGGCGGCCGCCATTGGCTGAGACGCCTGTCAATCACTCTTAGCCCGGCCCTCCCTCTGCTCTGATTGGTAGCAGCCCTCGGCGGCCGCCATTGGCTGAGACGCCTGTCAATCACTCTTAGCCCGGCCCACCTGCCTTTCTGATTGGTCCAGCGTTATACGTGGACCCGCTTTCTTGCGCCGCCTGCAGTGCCGAATATTGGCCACATGATGGCAGCACCTCTGCTTCAACTCATCCTGCAGTACCGATGTTTGGGCACAAGGTGGCAGCAAACGCTGACTTTTTCGCCGCCGCAGAGCCAAGAGGCGGCGAAACTGCTGCTCCTCGCCCAGTTTTACATCCCCCGGGGAGTGCTCCGTGGAGCATTGTGTCTCCGTTTTTGCTGAGTTTTTTTTCTTGTTTTTGTTTGTCTCTTTTTGCTTCGGGGGGGTGGAATGAAAACGGGGGTGTGGGGAATCTGTGAATGGATGGTGTCGTTTGGGGCACCCCAGGGTCCCCGGATCAGCCCTCGTGCCCGCAAAATACTCCAAAACCCTGAGTCTGAGTCTGCAAGGGCTGGGGCCGGGGGGGGGGGGGGGAGGAGGTCATTTGCGGCAGGAGGTCATTTGCGGCAGGAGGTCATTTGCGGCAGGAGGTCATTTGCGGCAGGAGGTCATTTGCGGCAGGAGGTCATTTGCGGCAGGAGGTCATTTGCGGCAGGAGGGCATTTGCGGCAGGAGGGCATTTGCGGCAGGAGCTCATTTGCGGCAGGAGCACATTTGCGGCAGGAGCACATTTGCGGTGAGCATGGTCCGGGTCCCGGCAGCGGCGGCAGCAGGTGAGATCCGAGCCCAGCGGGGTTACCGGGGAGGCGAGTGGGCCCGCCCGTCCGCCCGTCCCTTGGGCGGGCGCAGGGGTTGTCTCCTGCCCGCTGGCCGCCCGGCGCGGGAAGCTTCACTGCGCCCGGAGCGGCAGGGTTGCGGTCTGCCGGAGAGGAGCCGGGTCAGGGGCCCTGAGTGCGCTTGCTTCTACTTTAATCTCCCTTGCTGAATTTCAGGCGCCTCGGAGGTTCCTGCCCGGCATCCTGAGCCCTGCCACTGTGCTTGTCTCTCTCCCTTTGCTCGGTATTGCTCGGTACTGGGGGGAGTAAAGAAAGTGGGGGGAATTGCCCAGAGGGTCCTTAATTCACACTGTATCTTCATTAGTAGGGAAAGGGGTGAAAATGGAAATAAGCTTTTAGAAACCAGCCAAGGGATTTCCTATTTATTTCCTCTGATCTAAACTGGCAGTTAGTTTGGAAATGAAACTGTTCACTGTAGCTTTAAGATGCTGAAAGATCTGGAGGTTGAAATTCTCTGTCCATGAAATGAGTGAGGTCTGCAGCAATGGGGGGCTGGGGCAGGGCTAATTGCCCTCCTTTTGTTCTGCAAATAGACCTTGCCGTGTTGTGCCCTGGGGGAGCCCAGCTAATCCCAGCTTTTCTGGTGAGACAGTCCAGGAGGATTTCGGTTGCTGCTGCTGCTCTCCTGGTTTCCCTCGGTTTGGATGCCTGCCTTGCTCCAATAAAGTCATTAGGTTTCTTCAGAAAGGCTTAGTATTCTAGATGCAGAGACAGCGTTGTGGGGAGCTGATGCAGACTTCGATCTGTGTTGCAAGGTCCTTGTAGCAGGAGGCTCATCGAGTTACCAGACTGGGTGGCCTTAGGGCTTTTCTGGTTTATGCCAAGTCATTTCAAGTCTCAGTCTGTTGAGAAGGGCCAGAGCCTTCATTTGCTCTGCTGCTGATTTGCCCTGGCCATGGAGCTAAAGGCTTTAGATGTGGGAGCAGTTGGCCTAAGGCTTGCTCACGGAATTTTCTGCCATCTAAAAATTATGCCATATGAAGATGAAACAGAGTTTCTCTCATTAAAGCTTTACAAATGCCCTTTAAATCCTAGTGCTTTTAATGGATGAGACAGCTATGGATGGCCCAGTGTGCAGCTGTCCTGGGTTCAGCAGCAGCAGTCATTTTTCTCCTTCTTGGTAGCTGGTGCAGCAGCGCTGTGTTTTTGATTTTGGGCCTGGGAACAGCGCTGATAACAGCAGTGTTTTCGGTTACTGCTTGGTGATGTTTAGGCTGGCCAAGGGCTTTGTGAGCCTCATGCTCTGCTAGGGAGGAGGGGAAGCCGGGAGGAAGGAGAGACAGGACACCTGACCCAGACTAACCAAAGAGATTATTCCATACCACAGCAAGTCATGTCCAGGATGTAGAAAAGGAGAGCAGAGACCCAGAAGGGTGGTGAGGGTGCACGGTGGGGGATGCACTGGGGGGGTGCACTGCTTGATACTGGGTGGTGAGCAATTGTATCCTTCCCTTGTATTTGCCTTGTCATTATTGTTACTGGTGGGGGTGCACTGGGTGGTCGGGCTTGATATTTGATGGTGAGCTACTGTATTCTCCTTTTCCTTGTATCTGCCTCGTCATTATTATTATTGGTGGTAGCAGTAGTGATTTGTGTTATACCTTAGTTACTAAACTGTTCTTATCTCAACCTGTGGGAGTTGCATTCTTTCGATTCTCCTTCCCATCCCTCCAGGAGCAGAGGGAAGAAAGAGGGGGACGTGAGTGAGAGAGCGACTGTATGGGTTTATAAGCTTAAACCACGACAGCAGCCTATGGGTCCAGCACTCTACAGGGCAAAATATGCCTGACCTTGCTGGTCACAGCGTGCGGCTGAAGATGAGGGCAGTGTCACAGGAGGTTATTTGAGAATGAATTGAAAATGTTCCAGGTCTTGTTTCTGGGGGAGTCTCTCGTTTGTAGATTGTCCTGGTGCTCTGTGGACAGGCTCCTGGCTGTGTGTTGTTTGTGCAGGTGTCTAGCAGGCCCCTTCCTCTTCTTTCTTTCTTTCTTTATGTCCTTTTAGGGTTCGATTTCATAACTCTCTGGCAGACGTGTGGTACCCCATCTTACTGTTTAACTACAGCAGCAGTTTGCAGCGGCTTAGTTTCATACCTTGTATAAAGATAGCATTCTTCTGAACCGCAGGGCGTGTCTGTCGCCCAAAGGTGAGGTTGTCTTTAAGCACAGAGTGTGCCTGTTTAAGTCATGGTATTTCAAACCCTTGTTTTCTTGCAGCTTTGTGCCCAGGCAGGTGTGTGACCTGCGCTGATGTTCAGGCTTCCTACAGCTACGAACCCGATCAGTGGCATTACTTTAAGCAGTTCTGCGAGCCTGGTGTTAACAGTCCTCCCAGGGTGGTCTGTACGTATCAGGAGGTGATGGAATACTTCCATGTGGTTGCAGTACTGTGGCAAGTATCCTTTAGTACTTAAGTGCTCCCCAGCAGTAGAGCAGAGTGTCTCAAACCAGTTCTTAAGGCTCCTAAGTTACGTAGAGCTCCTCAGTAATTCAGCTAGGAAAAGAAGTCTGTCTCACGGAAGTGATTTTGGTCTCAGATGTACGGTGTCATTTCTCCCATCTCTGAACCACCTTGCAATTCAGCTGTCTTAGATGTGTTAAATTCTTCCTCTTTTCTAAGAGAAAAGCAAGGGGAGGCAAACAACGATCGCCCAGTCATTACCACCTCACGTGCCAATCCAAAGTGAACAGGCCTCTTCTTTTTTTGTCACTAGAAAAGTAAAGCACAGTCTTTTCCCAAATCAGTTGAGAGGTTGGATTCTCACATGATGAATGTGCCTTGCAGCTCCACCAGTCTGTTTGGGGAGTTTGGGGAGGAGGCTACAGAGTCCAGTTTGGGGCATTTTCTCAGAGTGGGTGAGAAACAAACCTCAGTTTTTCTGCTGTGTATTCAACATTCCGATTTTTTCCCCTCTTTAGTCTGCTGCTCAAGTCCTACGTGATGAAGATTGTCCTTCGATGATCATTCCAAGCAGGCCTCGTGAGTGGTTCTATTTCTTACACACATCTTAGCAGATTGGGAGCGTTCACGTGAAAGCACAGCTCCAGTCTGAAAAGTGTTTTGTGGCAAGATCACGAGGTGCTGACTGTTACCTGGCAGTGGCATCCCTTCAGTTTCAAACAGTTTGAAAGTATAAAGATTTAGTATTTTTTTTTCTAGAGAGCCATCCGTGGACACTCGGAGTGCGATTGGGTCAAGCTGAGCTCTTTCTTGCTCTTCAATCATCACTGATACGAAATGCTTTACTGCGCAAATTGTGCCTTCCAAAACGTGTGAGCACTCAACCCAGGCCAAGCTGTTGGCGCGAAGGAAATGCTGGGGCAGCTGTTGAAGTTCAGGTGGTACTTGAGCCCAGTTACAGCGCAGCTTGCTTTTCAGTGCTGCACGTAGTGCTGCCTGTGCAGGGAGGCAGAGGAATTAAGGGGACAAAAACCTGGTTTTGTCACTGTGGTTAGCAGGTGTTTCTGAGTAGACAAGCCCAGGTGTCAGAGCTCGAGAGTATCTGTCACTGACCTAGAAGCTCATGCGAATAAGAAACTGCTGTTTATTTTTCCGTGCTTTAAAACGGAGATTGTGTAAGCCAGGCACAGGCTGTCAAATGAGAAAATAATGGATGAAATGATAAAAAATTAAGAATCTGTATGAAAAATGATGTACTGACCCAAAAGACAGAAAATCATTTTCAAAGAAGCTATTATTTTCTTTTAGACTACAGCAAGAGGTGAAGATTAGAGAAGGAGGAAAAGAGACGTGTTAGATAATCATTTCCTGAGAATAACAGGGCGGGGGGGGGGAGGGAGGTATTCCAGGCTGAATATTGAGCCCAGAACCTGGTACGGAAAGTGCAGAAGCGTTAGATAAAGGTGAAGTACAGGTGTGCAGGAGGACTAACCTGCTCTTCCCTTTGGAATGTAAGCAAGGACTTGGTGCAGCAAAGAGCAGGGCAACGTAAATGAGTATGTAAACATCTGTCCTTGTCTCTCTCTTTTATAATCTCGTCCTCACTCAGTCTACCCAATAGTTTCTGTGTTTTTTCCATTGCTTCCTCTCCAGGAATGTCTAGTGATAGTGGCCGGTGCTGGAGCTCACGTGGCATGCGAGGAGCTGACATTTGCTGTTAAGTATTGTTTTGGGCGCTAATACGATTCGTAAAAAAGAAGCCGCAGTTTCTCCAGGCTGCTAAGTTACAGAGAGTAAGTTCTGCATTTATTACAAATTCTTAAACTGCTACAGATACTGCTGTTGTTATTCGGTAGTACTTAGAATCTTCAGTTGGCAGCGGCGATCCCACCATGCCTGAGCATAAAAATCCTGACTTTGAATAGAATGGCTCTCGCAAGAGTTCTCAAGGTCAACATTCCGTTAGATAATCAGCTGAAAAGCAATTGATCTTGACTCTGAAAGTGTTTAAGTGTGTCACAAAAGACAAGCGACAAAAGCGGAGCTCACTTGCCGTGAGGTGTAACATTTCTGCTTTCTTGGTATTTTGAATAGTTCTGAAGAGATGCTTCCCAGGCTTCTCCACGAAGAATGGTGTGCTAACCGTGGCAAATCAGACTACGTTCAACGATGGCAGAGGGAAAACAAGAAACACAACCGATCTCAGGGAAGCTGCAGAGTAGGTTGTACTCGTCTTTAATGCCTGTGTGTTGGATTCTGAGACTGTGAAATAATTCAGGAATTGAAAAAAAAGATCAGAATCTGTTGCAGCAAATGGCTGAGGGTACCCAGACAAGACTTGCTAGTAGATGGTTTCTGTGCCTGAGCACTTGCGAAGTTCCAGTGGGGAAAACCAGCACCGTGGTATGCAGAAACGAGAAAGGAGCCAAAAGCTTTAGTGTGCCTCAGAATGACTGTCAGTTTTGAAAACATTGCACTTGGTTTTCCTAGGAATAATTAGTACTGAGGAAAGCTAAAGGAGGTTCAAATCGAAGTCCTCATGCAGCAGGACTCGGGCCAGCCAGTAATGGCCTCAGCTCTGCCTTCCTGCAACAGCGTTTCTACTGTCCTAGTACTGTGGCATCTCACCTCATCAGCGTGCTCCTGTCTTTTAGCATATGCCTAAAGGTCCAAAGACCATGCCCCAGGCTCTGATGCCAGACAGCACTTCCCTTGCAGATGAACAGCAGGCATCTCCAGTCCTGGGTGGCAACCAGGATGAGAGAAAACCGCTGCAGTCGCCTTCCTTTTCCAGCTGCTCTCATTCCTCAGTCTGTCTGGAGCACAGGGGTACCTTTTCGTACCTCTCGATCTGAGGCTCCCACATTCTAGCACCTTGCCAGCAGTGATAACGCCCTCAGTTGACAAAGTTTCCCTCTTCTGGCATCTACAGCTACATTGTCTGTTCTTTGGTAAGAAGATTCTTCATTTCTTCTAATGTTAGGAAACCATTAATGCGGGCAGGCACTTTGCAGGGTAGGAAAACAACTCCAAGAAGTCCTCCTTTTGCTTCACTGGGCCGTTTTCTGCTTCTCTGCTATTAGCAGTTCTGGAGTGACAACTGTTTGGCTCTTGGTGCACTGCGCATCTGAATAGTATGCACTTGTGCCATAATGATCAGTTCTGTCTGGCGAGAGTGAAAACCCAAAAGCTTTTTTAATAGAGCTCTTTCAGGAGCCGTATGGGCATTTTTACAGTTGTTTTGGTTTGGGGTAACGATGGCTGATGTTGGCTTGGTTAGGGAACTGGAGCTGGAGGATAGTAATATACTCACCACTAGCAAAGATATTTCGGATTCCTTCACTGTGCCTATTTGTTGTTTAAATACGTTTTGCTTTTCTAGCTAAAGCAACCTTTACTCTGTTTTATCTTTTCTCAGCAGCATCAATAATGTCCAGGATGCAAGATCAATGGGAGTGAGAAGTTTTGAAGACTATGCCAATTCTTGCTACTGGATTTTAATGTAGGATTCTAATGGGTATTTTTATGTTTTTCCAAACTCACTTTGGAGTGTGTTGTAGGGAATTGAGAAGTAGATCACGTACGCGTTTGTTACCAAGCCTAGTTTTCAACCCTGCTGTAATGTTGTTATGGTTCTGTAGGTGAGGTAAGGATAGCACAGCGTACATGCGTACAGTATGGTCTGGAGTAGCTTTTTAATAAATATCCTGCCAGGCAGGAGCCCCAGGAGAAAGCTGCTGTCTTCTGTTGCAGGACCCATCTGCACGGTAATTCCAAGACTAAAAAGTCTGTAGTCTTCCAAACCAGTTGCAGTTGCTAAATGTCTTTAGTATCCTTATAAAACACATCCCAATTTCCAAACTGATACTAGCAATATGTAGTTAAATTCATTACAATACGTAAATCCAGTATGACTCCAGTACATATCCAATATAAGTCCAGTGCAGCAGGCAGTAGGTAAAGCAGAGCTGTGTACACAAGCAAAGCACAATGCAGAATCCGTTCACCACTTCCCATCAGCAGGCAGGTGTTCGGGCATCCCAGCGCAGCACAGCTCCATCACGTGTACCAGTGACTTGGAGGAGAAGCACCTTCACTCCAAATGTGTGACCCACCTCCTCCTCCTTCTTTCCCTGGCTGTTACGGTTGAGCATACCGTACGGTGCGGGATATCCCTTTGGTCAGCTGTCCTGGCTGTGTCATAGAGTCATATAGAATTGCAGAATCATGGAATGGTTTGGGTTGGAAAGGACCTTAAAGTTCATCCAGTTCCAGCCCACTGCTACAGGCAGGGGCACCTTCAGCTAGAGCAGGTTTCTCCAAGCTGGCCTTGGGACACTGCCAGAGATGGGACATGGCAGGGGTGAGTTTGTCCCCTCCAAACTCCTTGTGTGCTCCCAGTGTGCTTGCTGGGGTGAGGAGCAGGAAAGGCCTTGATGCTGTGTAAGCACTGCTCAGCAGTGGCTAAAACATCCCTTTGTTATCATCACAAGTCCAAAGCATAGTATTGTACAAGCTGCTATGAAGAAATCTAACTCTCTTCCATCCAAACCCCGCCCAGTCAGGAAAATGTAGTTGTTAGGGGGAGGCTGAATCCTGTAGCCCAGCAGCAGCAAGGCTCCTGCAGCTCCATGCCCCCAGCTCCAGCCAGGTACAAGGCTGAGCAGGTATTCCCAGTAGGCACACACACCCAAATGTATGTATACAACACATGTATACACAGCTGGCCACAAAGACACAGCACTCAAACACCAAAAGCACCGATGGCTTCATCCTGTTCCTCTCTCTTGGGGATCAGGGTAATGGTCCATTAGTATGTGTAATTCCCACTAATGGGCCTTCCTCCAGTTATAATTTTATTTCTATGTATACGCACACATGCACGTACTTGTGTAACTGTAAAAATGAGCGATTCCTTCTGAAACCTGTGGTGAATGCTGTGTGTCTTGTCAGAAGTTCAAGGTAGAAGAAACCAGATCTAAGAAGGCAATCGGATGTAGGGATGCAAAAGCTTTTCAAATGCAACCATAAGATTTTTGGTATGTAGATTAAGCTTGGACAAAAGATAAACCAGACAAAACATAAACTGGAAAAAGATAAACCAGATGAAAACTCTGAGAAACCATGTAGAAGAAAGCCAGACACTCGGCAGACCACTTGCTGCCCGTTGCTGCTTCCACACTAACACTTCACAAGGTAATGCTCAGTTAACAGTATGTTTATACGGTGAAAATGCAAAGCTTGTAATAAATGTTAGGAAATTCTATCATCAGACTATTTCCTTGCCCAGTAAAACCAGTTTCTAGATGGATACATATGGTCTGTTAGCCGTCTGGTCAGGATATTTGTTTGTGATGATGTCTGGGGATTTATATGATTGGTTTGACGATTCTTTTTTATTTCATAGTGGTGAAATTTATTTTTCTCCTCTACTAGATTTAAAGAAGAAGCTGGATGGATCTTGTGTGTCTGGAAACAGAAATGGAATGGAGGTATATCTGATTTCCTGCCAATTACCTTGTCAGCTTGTTACCCTTGTAACAACTGTAGTTACTGCAAATTTTTACTTGCGTAATATCTTCTATGGTATATGGTATTTATGTTCTATCATTAATTTGCTTTTCTTGACTAATGTAATGCTTTTGGACCAATTTAATGGTATCAGTTGGGTGTCTGTCCTATTAACTAGAGGTTTATGCTATTCTAAAGCAATGGAGGAATTCAAGTTCAGATTTATTTTCAGTCTACAAGAAAAGATTTGGGTCTTTTCACTATTGAGAGGGAACTTCTGTTTCACTGATAAGCTAAAAATGGAATGTGTTTTGTATCAGCTAAACCAGAAATAATTGGGATGGGGATGGCAGGAAGAGTTTTCTGTTCTGAGAACCTATTTATGTATTCATTTTGGTCTCCAAGGGCACTGCTGGGTGTACATACAGTTGTTTAATCATCTAAGTTCAGTATAGCATAGGTTGTTCTGAGCTAGTGCTTGCTGGGCTCTATTCTTGCTATTTACCAGTGCTCTGTGCATCATGCAATTGTAAGGAGAAAAGGATCATCTTGATGATAGGTTTTTATTAGACAGCTTGATTGAGCTTTACTTGGCTGTGATTAAAAGCCTTTCTGATGGTAGGCTTCACTTCCTGGTCCAAAGATAGCAATTACCCTATGTGATAATTCTGAATGGAATTAGTCTCAGTTTTAAATAAAAATTCACTTCCAAACTACTATGCAGAGTAGTTTCTAGGTGGTAGTTTCCCTGGAAAAGGAGAAAAATTAGTGATGCACCCAATTTTGATCTCTGGAGAAAAGTTTAATTCCAAAGGCCTTTGAACCTTAAGACATCCAGTCTTACTTAAGGCAAACTAACTCTTTCAGAAAATCAAATGTGACACAGAGGCAGTGGACAGTTCAATAAAATCAATCTTCAGTGAGCGAGGAGACCTGGATTTTGCTGAACAATTATGGTGCAAAATGAAATGTAAGTGTATTGTGGGGTTTTGCCTTATCTGGTTTCCCTTAATTCTTCTGTTCTTTGTCTACTAGTCTGTGTTGCTTTCTGAGTGAAATGAATATGAATTTCAGTTTTAAGGACTAAGCTTTTCAGAAAATTATCAACAGTTTTGTCTTTTCCTCAAAGAGCTAATTTTAGGTGTGTGAGTTGATTTACTTTCTTGCAAGATAAAAAGGTAGAGCAACATCTAGCAGCAGATATATTTCATTTTATTTGTTTGTCAAGGGTACTAAGCAATTACTAATGCTAATCTGCTCTAAAGCAGAAAGCTATAGAAATTGTCCTTCTAGATCTGAAGGACATCTTAAGTTGATAAAACTGCATATAAATATCATCACTCTTTTGATACCACTCATGGTCCTTCAGTAAAATATATTTTTATTTACTACTATTTTTTCAGATCACTTAACAAAAATAACTTCTGTTAAGCTGTTCCAGAGATTATAATAAGTCCTTTCTGTTTGAGGGATTGACTTATGCATCTTTTAAATCGCATTCATTCTGAGTGCAGCAGCTGTTCAGTGAGGTTTATAAAAGTGTGTTGATCTTCAATGTCTTTAGAGAGAATGTAGCTAATATGTGTTGTATGCCCATCTGCCTCTGCTGTGTGCTGTTCTCCAGCAGTCATATGCAGTTCAGTGGTCTCGTTTGGTCATTGTTTCTTTAACCCTTTTAAAGTCATGGTATGGATTGATAAAATATTGCACCTTTTTTTTCTTTAAGGTGGCAGTTCCTGTCAGGAGTTGATAGCGTGTTTCACGCTGGTCCTGGAATCCCTGGAATGTGGTGAGATACAGCCCTGGGTATGTATTTGTATTGCACGATAAGTTTGTACTTGTATTTTTACAATAAATGTTAACATTCTGAGTTGTTCGAAGTACAATATAGCTCTTGTCACTTAACTGCCCCTCATTTGTGTTGTGTCATATTCAAATGACTTCGAGCTGTCACAGGTTGCCTCTGTGTCAATGGTGGTGTACTTCTGACTGATGGTTATGATGTTTTGTACACTGTTACGTCACAAGAAAACCTTTCTAATTTTCAGGTTCATCACGGGAGTGGCAGTTTGCTGAGCAAATTGATTCAGCAGTCTTACCATGGAAAGATGGAGGCTGTTTCCCTCACTGGCATCACTCCAGTTCAAATGCTCTTGGAGATTGGTTTGGATAAGATGAAGAAGGATTATGTCAATTTTTTCATAGGTAAGCCTGCTAGCTGTGAACATGGTTAGAAATTGAAGAGAGAGGTATTCCATGCAGGAAATAATGATGGTTTGGGTAACCTTGATCTCGCTTTTGCTCCCATCTGCTGAAGGGCTGTTTCCAGCCTCCTTTAGTCGTTGTACTTTTCAGTTGTATATGGCTGCAAAATTAAAAAAGTTAATTTGTTTTAAAATACTTTAACTTGTATAATCGTGTGCTGCTTTCTCAAATTGACATCTGAGTATTTCAGTAGTATAGTTTGGTTTGGGGTTGTCCTGGGTTCAGCTGTAACAGTTAATTTTCTTCTTCCTGGCAGCTGGTGCAGTTGCTGAAGCCAGGCCAGGGGTGTTTTTCTGTATCTGCGGGAGGGGTTTGTGTGTTAACGTTGTTGTTACTCGCTTTCTTTTCCTTTATCACTTCGCTTCTTCATTTCTTTTGTTTTGTCATCCTGTTTTCATTCTTTGTTTCACTTGCTTTTGTATTTTCACTATTTGTAAACCTGTGTGTCCCAAGAAGAGGGGTTGTCTTGAAATATGTGGTTCCTTCACTGTGTGCTGGATTGGCTGCAAGTAAAAGAACACCACTACTGTGCCTCTATATAGGTTTTTTTCCTTGTCTTTAACGAGTAATCATGTCAATAAGTAATGTTGCAGACCTAGTGACTCTTCTTTGGTAAAATTCCCTGTTTGATTACCTGAATGGTATTTCTGTTTCATCTGACAATATGTAGAATCATAGAATCATAGAATAGTTAGGGTTGGAAAGGACCTCAAGATCATCGAGTTCCAACCCCCCTGCCATGGGCAGGGACACCTCCCACTAAACCATGCCATCCAAGGCTGTGTCCAACCCCACCTTGAACGCCGCCAGGGATAAAGCATTCACAACTTCCCCGGGCAACCCATTCCAGGGCCACACCACCCTTACAGTAAAGAACTTTTTCCCCATATCCAATCTAAACTTCCCCTGTTTAAGTTTAAACCCATTACCCCTTGTCCTCTCACCGCAGTCCCGCCCCTAATGAAGAGTCCCTATAGGCCCCCTTCAGGTATTGCCCACCTATATGGGCCACCTATATGGACCACCTATGCATACAGGTAGATATCTGGACTTTCTAAAGGAGCACACAAACAAAACCAGCGTATTAACTGTCCCTTATCTGCTCAGCTATGGAAATACCACCTGTATGTACTTATACACACACCAGAATTATCAGACAACTTCAAATGATTTTTCAGTCAAATTTGGGAATGAAAAAGTAAATTGCAATTTGTTTTTTAAACTTGTGCCCACAAATAACTTCGGGAACTGAAGATTTCCTTGGATTTATTCACGAGCGTTACATTCCTATCACTAAGATACTTCATTATGAAACTGTCTTCCCACAGTCACAAACCAGAACAATACACATATTGAAGGAGATAAGGTCTCCACGCTATTTTCTATGCTGGTGTGATTACTCTTTTTCTTCCTAAAACCACTACATAACTTGAATAAAATTAACATGAACATTATGTACTTTGAAGCCTAGTCAGACAGGTAGATTAGGTATTAATTAATTCATTAAAGAAAAGGAACGCCGCCAACATTCTTCCTCTGTACCGAACATACAGATGAGAACTAGTCAATTAAGCATTTGCATAGATACCACTACCATTACATTGGGTCTCAAAAGCTCAAACTGAGTTCATTTGAACAAGTCAGTAAAACAATACTGATGTAGCAAATACAACTACAGCATAAAAAAAGCCATTAACTACTTACTGTATTAATTCTATTTGTTTTTTCTTTCCCCTGCTTATCTCACAGGCCAGGAACTTGCAACATTGACCTCCTTGGTAAGATGCTTTATTTTTTAAGCTCTGAAAGCAGTGTAAAGTAGAGTACACTTACTGATGGGGGGATGCAATCATTCCTGTAAGCTGGGAAACTGAACTGCAAATCATGAGGATGTAACAATGTACTGCAGAAATGTCAATGTTGTTTTGTTGTTCATATATGATTTCCTAGGTATCTGATATGGGTTGCTGTCAGGCAGGACAGAGAACTTCTGCTCATACTCTGATAGCATGGAACATAGTGCTGAGTCTTCTGGGCTGTTCTTAGACTTTTGCCTTCCCAAAAGAAGCAGGAAAATGATTTTAGTATCCTGAGGCTGTGTTGTGTGACTGTAGACATTGAGTGTCCAGTTAAGAGCAAAAGCCTTTTTTGCTGTTCCAGGATTGCTTCCTTTCCACATCAGTAGATTTACAAGAACAAGTTCATTGTGTTCAAAAGCTTCGCCATATGTTGGAAATAATGGTCAGCTGTACAGTCCTACTTCAGTTCAAACACGAGAGTCTCTTCCCTTGGACACAGTAATTATTTCATTTTACTTGTTGCTCTTGAAATAACAGTAGGAAATAGATTCTTTTCAACAGTTGTAAAGACACTGTTTTTGAAAAGCAGCCCTCAATATTGATGATAATGAGACTGCAGAAGGAGCAGCTGGATCTTCCTGCTGAATTTTGCTTTGTGACTGAAACTGAAAATAAAGGGAAATAATAAAATCTGAGAGTGTAGTTCATTTTACACAAGGTTTATGCAGTGTTGCACAAGCATTTCTCCAGAGAAAGTAACTATCTGTTGTCTATTGTAGAATCTGCATAAAGTATTATAGAGAGAACCCTCTAGATGAGAAGCATGTGTTTCAACTGCCCGTCAGCTCAGCTCTTGTCAAGAAGTTCTGTCAAGAGTAAGAGAACCTTCAGTGTTTGCAGCATTAAAATTGAGATGTGACTGAACACCTGACTGAATTTGGACTTCTTTTGGTATTCTCTCAGCAGTCACCCAGAAGTATGGAAGGTGGACATAAGTAGTGGGCATGGACCAAAGGAGGTTAAGACAACGTGGCAAGTTAGTACTAATCCTCCAGTTGAACATATGATGTCAAACAATACAGGTAAGGAGTGTTTGTGGCAAAATGAAATAATAAAAGCAGATGCGTGAATCAGATTTGGTTTTTATACTGGGTTCAGTGGGTCTGAACTTCTTAAGCTTTTCAGCAAAAGCAAAATGATGTTTGGTCTTTTATTGAAAGGGTGCAATGGTATTTATAGAATGTAAGATTTTCAGGAAGTGGTGACTTTTCTGCCTCTCACCTTTGCTGTGTTATGTTTTTAGAGCTAAAATGACAGAAGTGTGAGAATGGGGAAGAATTAAGCATGTAGATGAGTAGAGAAATAATTTGCCTTTTGGGGTGAGGCTTGCTACATGGTACTGCTTTGATAAAGCTTTCCTGTCAGTTTTTGTCACGAAGTGCTTTCAGTAAAAGTTTCCAAACCAGTTCTTGAAGCTGCTGCATGACCCAATCTCTACAATTTCTCTTCCCAAGGACAGTGGCTAATCACGTTTTTATTCTTTCATTTATGCAGGTCTCTTATGTGATTCCACGGTTAATGCAGGCATCGAAGAAAAAATGTACTTTATTACAGTGGTCAAGTGCAGTCAGATGCATTTCAGATACATGCATGTTTCTCTGCAGGCAGGCTCTTGAAAGGTACAGTAAAGGGGAAAGCTCAGTATTGTATGTGTCCCAACAGTGTATTTAGAAACACACTGTGATGTGAAGAACAATACATCTTGCTGACTTATTTGCTTTAGTGTGCTCCAAGTTTGACTGACATATATGGCAGTAATTCCTCTGTCTGCATCCAGTTAGTTGTAAATGTTGCGCAATAATGACTACAGTATAATTATTTTGAAACCAGTTTCAAACCAGTTGCAGTTGCTAAATGTCTTTAGTATCCTTATAAAACACATCCCAATTTCCAAACTGATACTAGCAATATGTAGTTAAATTCATTACAATACGTAAATCCAGTATGACTCCAGTACACATCCAATATAAATCCAGTGCAGCAGGCAAAGCAACTGAAAGAACAAAGAATAACAGGCAGTTAGCTTTATCTTGCAACTATTACTCGATAATCAGCAATTAGTAAAAATGTAGCCCCCAAAGAAAAGAAGTAGCTATTTTGCTGAAGCAAATGGCCATTCTCTCTAGATCCCTTACTGGAATCAGGCTTATAGTGCAGATTCTTTCAGAGGAGATACTGCTCCACAGATGGGCTGGAGAGAGAATTGACCGTTTTGTGAAGAGAGTTTCTCAATACTGAAGCCAGTTTCCGCATTTCAAATAGGATACTCTTATGAGGAGTCGTGGTTACTTTTAAAGTAGTTGGATGGAATTTTCTTCCGACTTTTCGCCAAATGACGGCATGCATCCAATGATTTCTGGGAAAACATATTAAAGTGCCAGAGTTTGGGTGATGACAGTGAAGGCCTGACGGTGAAAGGAGGCAGGATTAAAAATGAAGTATGGAATTGCTCTGTTCTTTTTATCATACTCCCAAAGAACTGCTGCTTTCAAGGCTCAGTTTAAGGGAACCACTCTATTAAGGACAGTTGTTACCGTGTAATCCCTTTTCCTTTAACGTATCTGTCTTTGTAAACATACCAGTGCAAGAGAATAACATTTGTAACAGGCGCAGTGTGGTTTTTTATTGAAGAAGGTTTTTCATTGATTTAAGCTATTAACCGCAGTTCACCTCTCTTCAGGCTGTTGTTGCCAAGTCTCTCGCCCATCACCTCCATCAATAAATACCGTATTTGTTGTGTGCCCCAGGGAAGGCCGTGGCAGAAAGATGTCTTTTGTGTTCAGGGTTCTTAACAAGAGGAACCAGATGGGAAGTGACGCGTATTTCAGGGATTGACTGGGCAGGGTGCACGTCCCTGTTGGGGTCAGCCACTGCAGCACCAGGAAGAACAGATCTGGGGCGTGTGCCTGGAAACCCGGCATGGTTTGATCCCATCGGAACCGTTCCCCTCTTCTGTGCACCTTATTTCAGAGCCCTGGCCTTGCTTCCAGCCCGTCAGGACTCTGTGTTTACCTACTCTGCACACTGCTCTCTGGAAACAGATGTTAAAGAAGGAGTTTGGTTTTGATGTGTTTTCTCACTGTCATCTGTATGCCAAGGAGCGGGACCAGAACACAAAGAGATGGAGTAGATGCTTTCAGACTTATTTTAACATTACCTGTAAACAATCCTCAGTAGACAAGGGGGCTTGAATCCGAGGGTCTTTGGTCGCACTGTCCATAGCTCCATGGAGGAGGGGGAAAAGAAAAGCACCTTCAAGGGCTTTTGCTGCAGCTGTCTCGTGATGCTCAATAGGTACCCTCCGGCAGATGGGGGCCGGGGCCGTGGTGCTCTGGGGTGCCTGTCCCAGCCCGGGAACAGAGAGGGAACGTGGCAGAGCAGGGCCCGATCAAGAGCTGTGTCACCATCGTGGGTTGGGGCAGCTTTCCTCATTTTTTGGAGGTGTTTTATGGGGGTGGTGTGTGACATAAAAAGGGGGGTGTGGGGGGAATGTGGGGACGGATGGTGTCATTTGGGGCACCCCAGTGTCACTGGGCGGGGGGGCGATGATTCGTCAGAGGAGCAGGTGAGGATGGGGTGGGTCCCCTGAAAAAAGGGGGGTAACAGCTTGATTTGGGTCCGATTCCTCCAAACAGAGACTTTCTGTGACAGGAGGTGCTTGTGGAGCCCAGAAGTCCTCCCACTCGTGCAATTCTGGGTTTGCAGGGGCGGTGGGGGGATACCCACACCAAGTTTTGGAGAGAAAACCATCTCGTTTAGGATCTGTGTGGTTGGTGGTTGTTAAACTGTTTGATCTCAAGCCAGAAGCGTTCTCCCCCTCACCTTCTGGTTCTCTTCCCCATCCCAGCTGCAGCGGGTGCAGAGCTCTGCTCCCGTGTGCAGCACAGCCGGAACCGCCAGCGCTCGACGGGGGGCAGATGTGTTGTGCAGCGTCTTGTATGTGAAGACACCTCTCCGCTTTCTGTGCTTGGGGAGCGTGGGTAGAACAGCCCCAGCCTCGTCCCTGGCGACAGTGGCGACGGCCTGGAATGGTTTTTGGTACGGAGGCGCCGGGGACGGAGAAGAGTCAGCCCTGCCTCTGTGGGCAGTTGGTGGCCCCGGAGGACGTACACTGGGCGGGGAGCGGCCGTTTCGCAGCCGCTTGCCTCTTGGGTACCGAAAAGTGAGCGTGTGCTGCCACCACGTGTCCAAATCTGGGTACTGCAGGTGGTGGGGATGGGAGGGGACAAGGGGCGGTGCCGGGTGCTGCTCGGTGCTGTCCCCAAGTGTCCAAATTTCGGTACTGCAGGAGGTGGGGATGGGAGGGGACAAGGGGCGGTGCCGGGTGCTGCTCGGTGCTGCCCCCAAGTGTCCAAATTTCGGTACTGCAGGTGGTGGGGATGGGAGGGGACAAGGGGCGGTGCCGGGTGCTGCTCGGTGCTGCCCCCAAGTGTCCAAATTTCAGTACTGCAGGAGGTGGGGATGGGAGGGGGCAAGGGGCGGTGCCGGGTGCTGCTCGGTGCTGCCACCACGTGTCCAAATTTCGGTACTGCAGGTGGTGGGGATGGGAGGGGGCAAAGGAGTGTCTCAGTGCAACACTTAACTGCTGCCGTCATGCGGCCAAAACTGTACTGGAGGTGGGGAAGCAGCACTGTGGCACCGGAAGCAGCTTCCAGGCGGCCGGCGGCCGCCCTTGACCAAAACTCCTGTCAATCACGCTTAGCTCGGCCCCTCTCCGGCAGCTCTGAATGGGCATCGCCCCCCCGGGGGCTGTCTTTGGCCTAGAAGCCTGTCAATCGCTTGCAGCCCGGCCCCCCCCCCCCCCCCGACTGCTTGGAGACAGCCCCTGCGGCCGCCATTGGCTGAGACGCCTGTCAATCACTCTTAGCCCGGCCCTCCCTCTGCTCTGACTGGCCAGAGCTTCCGGCGGCCGCCATTGGCTGAGACGCCTGTCAATCACTCTTAGCCCGGCCCTCCCTCTGCTCTGACTGGCCAGAGCTTCCGGCGGCCGCCATTGGCTGAGACGCCTGTCAATCACTCTTAGCCCGGCCCTCCCTCTGCTCTGACTGGCCAGAGCTTCCGGCGGCCGCCATTGGCTGAGACGCCTGTCAATCACTCTTAGCCCGGCCCTCCCTCTGCTCTCACTGGCCAGAGCTTCCGGCGGCCGCCATTGGCTGAGACGCCTGTCAATCACTCTTAGCCCGGCCCTCCCTCTGCTCTGATTGGTAGCAGCCCTCGGCGGCCGCCATTGGCTGAGACGCCTGTCAATCACTCTTAGCCCGGCCCACCTGCCTTTCTGATTGGTCCAGCGTTATACGTGGACCCGCTTTCTTGCGCCGCCTGCAGTGCCGAATATTGGCCACATGATGGCAGCACCTCTGCTTCAACTCATCCTGCAGTACCGATGTTTGGGCACAAGGTGGCAGCAAACGCTGACTTTTTCGCCGCCGCAGAGCCAAGAGGCGGCGAAACTGCTGCTCCTCGCCCAGTTTTACATCCCCCGGGGAGTGCTCCGTGGAGCATTGTGTCTCCGTTTTTGCTGAGTTTTTTTTCTTGTTTTTGTTTGTCTCTTTTTGCTTCGGGGGGGTGGAATGAAAACGGGGGTGTGGGGAATCTGTGAATGGATGGTGTCGTTTGGGGCACCCCAGGGTCCCCGGATCAGCCCTCGTGCCCGCAAAATACTCCAAAACCCTGAGTCTGAGTCTGCAAGGGCTGGGGCCGGGGGGGGGGGGGAGGAGGTCATTTGCGGCAGGAGGTCATTTGCGGCAGGAGGTCATTTACGGCAGGAGGGCATTTGCGGCAGGAGGTCATTTGCGGCAGGAGGTCATTTGCGGCAGGAGGTCATTTGCGGCAGGAGGTCATTTGCGGCAGGAGGTCATTTGCGGCAGGAGGTCATTTGCGGCAGGAGGTCATTTGCGGCAGGAGGTCATTTGCGGCAGGAGCACATTTGCGGCAGGAGCACATTTGCGGTGAGCATGGTCCGGGTCCCGGCAGCGGCGGCAGCAGGTGAGATCCGAGCCCAGCGGGGTTACCGGGGAGGCGAGTGGGCCCGCCCGTCCGCCCGTCCCTTGGGCGGGCGCAGGGGTTGTCTCCTGCCCGCTGGCCGCCCGGCGCGGGAAGCTTCACTGCGCCCGGAGCGGCAGGGTTGCGGTCTGCCGGAGAGGAGCCGGGTCAGGGGCCCTGAGTGCGCTTGCTTCTACTTTAATCTCCCTTGCTGAATTTCAGGCGCCTCGGAGGTTCCTGCCCGGCATCCTGAGCCCTGCCACTGTGCTTGTCTCTCTCCCTTTGCTCGGTATTGCTCGGTACTGGGGGGAGTAAAGAAAGTGGGGGGAATTGCCCAGAGGGTCCTTAATTCACACTGTATCTTCATTAGTAGGGAAAGGGGTGAAAATGGAAATAAGCTTTTAGAAACCAGCCAAGGGATTTCCTATTTATTTCCTCTGATCTAAACTGGCAGTTAGTTTGGAAATGAAACTGTTCACTGTAGCTTTAAGATGCTGAAAGATCTGGAGGTTGAAATTCTCTGTCCATGAAATGAGTGAGGTCTGCAGCAATGGGGGGCTGGGGCAGGGCTAATTGCCCTCCTTTTGTTCTGCAAATAGACCTTGCCGTGTTGTGCCCTGGGGGAGCCCAGCTAATCCCAGCTTTTCTGGTGAGACAGTCCAGGAGGATTTCGGTTGCTGCTGCTGCTCTCCTGGTTTCCCTCGGTTTGGATGCCTGCCTTGCTCCAATAAAGTCATTAGGTTTCTTCAGAAAGGCTTAGTATTCTAGATGCAGAGACAGCGTTGTGGGGAGCTGATGCAGACTTCGATCTGTGTTGCAAGGTCCTTGTAGCAGGAGGCTCATCGAGTTACCAGACTGGGTGGCCTTAGGGCTTTTCTGGTTTATGCCAAGTCATTTCAAGTCTCAGTCTGTTGAGAAGGGCCAGAGCCTTCATTTGCTCTGCTGCTGATTTGCCCTGGCCATGGAGCTAAAGGCTTTAGATGTGGGAGCAGTTGGCCTAAGGCTTGCTCACGGAATTTTCTGCCATCTAAAAATTATGCCATATGAAGATGAAACAGAGTTTCTCTCATTAAAGCTTTACAAATGCCCTTTAAATCCTAGTGCTTTTAATGGATGAGACAGCTATGGATGGCCCAGTGTGCAGCTGTCCTGGGTTCAGCAGCAGCAGTAATTTTTCTCCTTCTTGGTAGCTGGTGCAGCAGCGCTGTGTTTTTGATTTTGGGCCTGGGAACAGCGCTGATAACAGCAGTGTTTTCGGTTACTGCTTGGTGATGTTTAGGCTGGCCAAGGGCTTTGTGAGCCTCATGCTCTGCTAGGGAGGAGGGGAAGCCGGGAGGAAGGAGAGACAGGACACCTGACCCAGACTAACCAAAGAGATTATTCCATACCACAGCAAGTCATGTCCAGGATGTAGAAAAGGAGAGCAGAGACCCAGAAGGGTGGTGAGGGTGCACGGTGGGGGATGCACTGGGGGGGTGCACTGCTTGATACTGGGTGGTGAGCAATTGTATCCTTCCCTTGTATTTGCCTTGTCATTATTGTTACTGGTGGGGGTGCACTGGGTGGTCGGGCTTGATATTTGATGGTGAGCTACTGTATTCTCCTTTTCCTTGTATCTGCCTCGTCATTATTATTATTGGTGGTAGCAGTAGTGATTTGTGTTATACCTTAGTTACTAAACTGTTCTTATCTCAACCTGTGGGAGTTGCATTCTTTCGATTCTCCTTCCCATCCCTCCAGGAGCAGAGGGAAGAAAGAGGGGGACGTGAGTGAGAGAGCGACTGTATGGGTTTATAAGCTTAAACCACGACAGCAGCCTATGGGTCCAGCACTCTACAGGGCAAAATATGCCTGACCTTGCTGGTCACAGCGTGCGGCTGAAGATGAGGGCAGTGTCACAGGAGGTTATTTGAGAATGAATTGAAAATGTTCCAGGTCTTGTTTCTGGGGGAGTCTCTCGTTTGTAGATTGTCCTGGTGCTCTGTGGACAGGCTCCTGGCTGTGTGTTGTTTGTGCAGGTGTCTAGCAGGCCCCTTCCTCTTCTTTCTTTCTTTCTTTATGTCCTTTTAGGGTTCGATTTCATAACTCTCTGGCAGACATGTGGTACCCCATCTTACTGTTTAACTACAGCAGCAGTTTGCAGCGGCTTAGTTTCATACCTTGTATAAAGATAGCATTCTTCTGAACCGCAGGGCGTGTCTGTCGCCCAAAGGTGAGGTTGTCTTTAAGCACAGAGTGTGCCTGTTTAAGTCATGGTATTTCAAACCCTTGTTTTCTTGCAGCTTTGTGCCCAGGCAGGTGTGTGACCTGCGCTGATGTTCAGGCTTCCTACAGCTACGAACCCGATCAGTGGCATTACTTTAAGCAGTTCTGCGAGCCTGGTGTTAACAGTCCTCCCAGGGTGGTCTGTACGTATCAGGAGGTGATGGAATACTTCCATGTGGTTGCAGTACTGTGGCAAGTATCCTTTAGTACTTAAGTGCTCCCCAGCAGTAGAGCAGAGTGTCTCAAACCAGTTCTTAAGGCTCCTAAGTTACGTAGAGCTCCTCAGTAATTCAGCTAGGAAAAGAAGTCTGTCTCACGGAAGTGATTTTGGTCTCAGATGTACGGTGTCATTTCTCCCATCTCTGAACCACCTTGCAATTCAGCTGTCTTAGATGTGTTAAATTCTTCCTCTTTTCTAAGAGAAAAGCAAGGGGAGGCAAACAACGATCGCCCAGTCATTACCACCTCACGTGCCAATCCAAAGTGAACAGGCCTCTTCTTTTTTTGTCACTAGAAAAGTAAAGCACAGTCTTTTCCCAAATCAGTTGAGAGGTTGGATTCTCACATGATGAATGTGCCTTGCAGCTCCACCAGTCTGTTTGGGGAGTTTGGGGAGGAGGCTACAGAGTCCAGTTTGGGGCATTTTCTCAGAGTGGGTGAGAAACAAACCTCAGTTTTTCTGCTGTGTATTCAACATTCCGATTTTTTCCCCTCTTTAGTCTGCTGCTCAAGTCCTACGTGATGAAGATTGTCCTTCGATGATCATTCCAAGCAGGCCTCGTGAGTGGTTCTATTTCTTACACACATCTTAGCAGATTGGGAGCGTTCACGTGAAAGCACAGCTCCAGTCTGAAAAGTGTTTTGTGGCAAGATCACGAGGTGCTGACTGTTACCTGGCAGTGGCATCCCTTCAGTTTCAAACAGTTTGAAAGTATAAAGATTTAGTATTTTTTTTTCTAGAGAGCCATCCGTGGACACTCGGAGTGCGATTGGGTCAAGCTGAGCTCTTTCTTGCTCTTCAATCATCACTGATACGAAATGCTTTACTGCGCAAATTGTGCCTTCCAAAACGTGTGAGCACTCAACCCAGGCCAAGCTGTTGGCGCGAAGGAAATGCTGGGGCAGCTGTTGAAGTTCAGGTGGTACTTGAGCCCAGTTACAGCGCAGCTTGCTTTTCAGTGCTGCACGTAGTGCTGCCTATGCAGGGAGGCAGAGGAATTAAGGGGACAAAAACCTGGTTTTGTCACTGTGGTTAGCAGGTGTTTCTGAGTAGACAAGCCCAGGTGTCAGAGCTCGAGAGTATCTGTCACTGACCTAGAAGCTCATGCGAATAAGAAACTGCTGTTTATTTTTCCGTGCTTTAAAACGGAGATTGTGTAAGCCAGGCACAGGCTGTCAAATGAGAAAATAATGGATGAAATGATAAAAAATTAAGAATCTGTATGAAAAATGATGTACTGACCCAAAAGACAGAAAATCATTTTCAAAGAAGCTATTATTTTCTTTTAGACTACAGCAAGAGGTGAAGATTAGAGAAGGAGGAAAAGAGACGTGTTAGATAATCATTTCCTGAGAATAACAGGGCGGGGGGGGGGAGGGAGGTATTCCAGGCTGAATATTGAGCCCAGAACCTGGTACGGAAAGTGCAGAAGCGTTAGATAAAGGTGAAGTACAGGTGTGCAGGAGGACTAACCTGCTCTTCCCTTTGGAATGTAAGCAAGGACTTGGTGCAGCAAAGAGCAGGGCAACGTAAATGAGTATGTAAACATCTGTCCTTGTCTCTCTCTTTTATAATCTCGTCCTCACTCAGTCTACCCAATAGTTTCTGTGTTTTTTCCATTGCTTCCTCTCCAGGAATGTCTAGTGATAGTGGCCGGTGCTGGAGCTCACGTGGCATGCGAGGAGCTGACATTTGCTGTTAAGTATTGTTTTGGGCGCTAATACGATTCGTAAAAAAGAAGCCGCAGTTTCTCCAGGCTGCTAAGTTACAGAGAGTAAGTTCTGCATTTATTACAAATTCTTAAACTGCTACAGATACTGCTGTTGTTATTCGGTAGTACTTAGAATCTTCAGTTGGCAGCGGCGATCCCACCATGCCTGAGCATAAAAATCCTGACTTTGAATAGAATGGCTCTCGCAAGAGTTCTCAAGGTCAACATTCCGTTAGATAATCAGCTGAAAAGCAATTGATCTTGACTCTGAAAGTGTTTAAGTGTGTCACAAAAGACAAGCGACAAAAGCGGAGCTCACTTGCCGTGAGGTGTAACATTTCTGCTTTCTTGGTATTTTGAATAGTTCTGAAGAGATGCTTCCCAGGCTTCTCCACGAAGAATGGTGTGCTAACCGTGGCAAATCAGACTACGTTCAACGATGGCAGAGGGAAAACAAGAAACACAACCGATCTCAGGGAAGCTGCAGAGTAGGTTGTACTCGTCTTTAATGCCTGTGTGTTGGATTCTGAGACTGTGAAATAATTCAGGAATTGAAAAAAAAGATCAGAATCTGTTGCAGCAAATGGCTGAGGGTACCCAGACAAGACTTGCTAGTAGATGGTTTCTGTGCCTGAGCACTTGCGAAGTTCCAGTGGGGAAAACCAGCACCGTGGTATGCAGAAACGAGAAAGGAGCCAAAAGCTTTAGTGTGCCTCAGAATGACTGTCAGTTTTGAAAACATTGCACTTGGTTTTCCTAGGAATAATTAGTACTGAGGAAAGCTAAAGGAGGTTCAAATCGAAGTCCTCATGCAGCAGGACTCGGGCCAGCCAGTAATGGCCTCAGCTCTGCCTTCCTGCAACAGCGTTTCTACTGTCCTAGTACTGTGGCATCTCACCTCATCAGCGTGCTCCTGTCTTTTAGCATATGCCTAAAGGTCCAAAGACCATGTCCCAGGCTCTGATGCCAGACAGCACTTCCCTTGCAGATGAACAGCAGGCATCTCCAGTCCTGGGTGGCAACCAGGATGAGAGAAAACCGCTGCAGTCGCCTTCCTTTTCCAGCTGCTCTCATTCCTCAGTCTGTCTGGAGCACAGGGGTACCTTTTCGTACCTCTCGATCTGAGGCTCCCACATTCTAGCACCTTGCCAGCAGTGATAACGCCCTCAGTTGACAAAGTTTCCCTCTTCTGGCATCTACAGCTACATTGTCTGTTCTTTGGTAAGAAGATTCTTCATTTCTTCTAATGTTAGGAAACCATTAATGCGGGCAGGCACTTTGCAGGGTAGGAAAACAACTCCAAGAAGTCCTCCTTTTGCTTCACTGGGCCGTTTTCTGCTTCTCTGCTATTAGCAGTTCTGGAGTGACAACTGTTTGGCTCTTGGTGCACTGCGCATCTGAATAGTATGCACTTGTGCCATAATGATCAGTTCTGTCTGGCGAGAGTGAAAACCCAAAAGCTTTTTTAATAGAGCTCTTTCAGGAGCCGTATGGGCATTTTTACAGTTGTTTTGGTTTGGGGTAACGATGGCTGATGTTGGCTTGGTTAGGGAACTGGAGCTGGAGGATAGTAATATACTCACCACTAGCAAAGATATTTCGGATTCCTTCACTGTGCCTATTTGTTGTTTAAATACGTTTTGCTTTTCTAGCTAAAGCAACCTTTACTCTGTTTTATCTTTTCTCAGCAGCATCAATAATGTCCAGGATGCAAGATCAATGGGAGTGAGAAGTTTTGAAGACTATGCCAATTCTTGCTACTGGATTTTAATGTAGGATTCTAATGGGTATTTTTATGTTTTTCCAAACTCACTTTGGAGTGTGTTGTAGGGAATTGAGAAGTAGATCACGTACGCGTTTGTTACCAAGCCTAGTTTTCAACCCTGCTGTAATGTTGTTATGGTTCTGTAGGTGAGGTAAGGATAGCACAGCGTACATGCGTACAGTATGGTCTGGAGTAGCTTTTTAATAAATATCCTGCCAGGCAGGAGCCCCAGGAGAAAGCTGCTGTCTTCTGTTGCAGGACCCATCTGCACGGTAATTCCAAGACTAAAAAGTCTGTAGTCTTCCAAACCAGTTGCAGTTGCTAAATGTCTTTAGTATCCTTATAAAACACATCCCAATTTCCAAACTGATACTAGCAATATGTAGTTAAATTCATTACAATACGTAAATCCAGTATGACTCCAGTACATATCCAATATAAGTCCAGTGCAGCAGGCAGTAGGTAAAGCAGAGCTGTGTACACAAGCAAAGCACAATGCAGAATCCGTTCACCACTTCCCATCAGCAGGCAGGTGTTCGGGCATCCCAGCGCAGCACAGCTCCATCACGTGTACCAGTGACTTGGAGGAGAAGCACCTTCACTCCAAATGTGTGACCCACCTCCTCCTCCTTCTTTCCCTGGCTGTTACGGTTGAGCATACCGTACGGTGCGGGATATCCCTTTGGTCAGCTGTCCTGGCTGTGTCATAGAGTCATATAGAATTGCAGAATCATGGAATGGTTTGGGTTGGAAAGGACCTTAAAGTTCATCCAGTTCCAGCCCACTGCTACAGGCAGGGGCACCTTCAGCTAGAGCAGGTTTCTCCAAGCTGGCCTTGGGACACTGCCAGAGATGGGACATGGCAGGGGTGAGTTTGTCCCCTCCAAACTCCTTGTGTGCTCCCAGTGTGCTTGCTGGGGTGAGGAGCAGGAAAGGCCTTGATGCTGTGTAAGCACTGCTCAGCAGTGGCTAAAACATCCCTTTGTTATCATCACAAGTCCAAAGCATAGTATTGTACAAGCTGCTATGAAGAAATCTAACTCTCTTCCATCCAAACCCCGCCCAGTCAGGAAAATGTAGTTGTTAGGGGGAGGCTGAATCCTGTAGCCCAGCAGCAGCAAGGCTCCTGCAGCTCCATGCCCCCAGCTCCAGCCAGGTACAAGGCTGAGCAGGTATTCCCAGTAGGCACACACACCCAAATGTATGTATACAACACATGTATACACAGCTGGCCACAAAGACACAGCACTCAAACACCAAAAGCACCGATGGCTTCATCCTGTTCCTCTCTCTTGGGGATCAGGGTAATGGTCCATTAGTATGTGTAATTCCCACTAATGGGCCTTCCTCCAGTTATAATTTTATTTCTATGTATACGCACACATGCACGTACTTGTGTAACTGTAAAAATGAGCGATTCCTTCTGAAACCTGTGGTGAATGCTGTGTGTCTTGTCAGAAGTTCAAGGTAGAAGAAACCAGATCTAAGAAGGCAATCGGATGTAGGGATGCAAAAGCTTTTCAAATGCAACCATAAGATTTTTGGTATGTAGATTAAGCTTGGACAAAAGATAAACCAGACAAAACATAAACTGGAAAAAGATAAACCAGATGAAAACTCTGAGAAACCATGTAGAAGAAAGCCAGACACTCGGCAGACCACTTGCTGCCCGTTGCTGCTTCCACACTAACACTTCACAAGGTAATGCTCAGTTAACAGTATGTTTATACGGTGAAAATGCAAAGCTTGTAATAAATGTTAGGAAATTCTATCATCAGACTATTTCCTTGCCCAGTAAAACCAGTTTCTAGATGGATACATATGGTCTGTTAGCCGTCTGGTCAGGATATTTGTTTGTGATGATGTCTGGGGATTTATATGATTGGTTTGACGATTCTTTTTTATTTCATAGTGGTGAAATTTATTTTTCTCCTCTACTAGATTTAAAGAAGAAGCTGGATGGATCTTGTGTGTCTGGAAACAGAAATGGAATGGAGGTATATCTGATTTCCTGCCAATTACCTTGTCAGCTTGTTACCCTTGTAACAACTGTAGTTACTGCAAATTTTTACTTGCGTAATATCTTCTATGGTATATGGTATTTATGTTCTATCATTAATTTGCTTTTCTTGACTAATGTAATGCTTTTGGACCAATTTAATGGTATCAGTTGGGTGTCTGTCCTATTAACTAGAGGTTTATGCTATTCTAAAGCAATGGAGGAATTCAAGTTCAGATTTATTTTCAGTCTACAAGAAAAGATTTGGGTCTTTTCACTATTGAGAGGGAACTTCTGTTTCACTGATAAGCTAAAAATGGAATGTGTTTTGTATCAGCTAAACCAGAAATAATTGGGATGGGGATGGCAGGAAGAGTTTTCTGTTCTGAGAACCTATTTATGTATTCATTTTGGTCTCCAAGGGCACTGCTGGGTGTACATACAGTTGTTTAATCATCTAAGTTCAGTATAGCATAGGTTGTTCTGAGCTAGTGCTTGCTGGGCTCTATTCTTGCTATTTACCAGTGCTCTGTGCATCATGCAATTGTAAGGAGAAAAGGATCATCTTGATGATAGGTTTTTATTAGACAGCTTGATTGAGCTTTACTTGGCTGTGATTAAAAGCCTTTCTGATGGTAGGCTTCACTTCCTGGTCCAAAGATAGCAATTACCCTATGTGATAATTCTGAATGGAATTAGTCTCAGTTTTAAATAAAAATTCACTTCCAAACTACTATGCAGAGTAGTTTCTAGGTGGTAGTTTCCCTGGAAAAGGAGAAAAATTAGTGATGCACCCAATTTTGATCTCTGGAGAAAAGTTTAATTCCAAAGGCCTTTGAACCTTAAGACATCCAGTCTTACTTAAGGCAAACTAACTCTTTCAGAAAATCAAATGTGACACAGAGGCAGTGGACAGTTCAATAAAATCAATCTTCAGTGAGCGAGGAGACCTGGATTTTGCTGAACAATTATGGTGCAAAATGAAATGTAAGTGTATTGTGGGGTTTTGCCTTATCTGGTTTCCCTTAATTCTTCTGTTCTTTGTCTACTAGTCTGTGTTGCTTTCTGAGTGAAATGAATATGAATTTCAGTTTTAAGGACTAAGCTTTTCAGAAAATTATCAACAGTTTTATCTTTTCCTCAAAGAGCTAATTTTAGGTGTGTGAGTTGATTTACTTTCTTGCAAGATAAAAAGGTAGAGCAACATCTAGCAGCAGATATATTTCATTTTATTTGTTTGTCAAGGGTACTAAGCAATTACTAATGCTAATCTGCTCTAAAGCAGAAAGCTATAGAAATTGTCCTTCTAGATCTGAAGGACATCTTAAGTTGATAAAACTGCATATAAATATCATCACTCTTTTGATACCACTCATGGTCCTTCAGTAAAATATATTTTTATTTACTACTATTTTTTCAGATCACTTAACAAAAATAACTTCTGTTAAGCTGTTCCAGAGATTATAATAAGTCCTTTCTGTTTGAGGGATTGACTTATGCATCTTTTAAATCGCGTTCATTCTGAGTGCAGCAGCTGTTCAGTGAGGTTTATAAAAGTGTGTTGATCTTCAATGTCTTTAGAGAGAATGTAGCTAATATGTGTTGTATGCCCATCTGCCTCTGCTGTGTGCTGTTCTCCAGCAGTCATATGCAGTTCAGTGGTCTCGTTTGGTCATTGTTTCTTTAACCCTTTTAAAGTCATGGTATGGATTGATAAAATATTGCACCTTTTTTTTCTTTAAGGTGGCAGTTCCTGTCAGGAGTTGATAGCGTGTTTCACGCTGGTCCTGGAATCCCTGGAATGTGGTGAGATACAGCCCTGGGTATGTATTTGTATTGCACGATAAGTTTGTACTTGTATTTTTACAATAAATGTTAACATTCTGAGTTGTTCGAAGTACAATATAGCTCTTGTCACTTAACTGCCCCTCATTTGTGTTGTGTCATATTCAAATGACTTCGAGCTGTCACAGGTTGCCTCTGTGTCAATGGTGGTGTACTTCTGACTGATGGTTATGATGTTTTGTACACTGTTACGTCACAAGAAAACCTTTCTAATTTTCAGGTTCATCACGGGAGTGGCAGTTTGCTGAGCAAATTGATTCAGCAGTCTTACCATGGAAAGATGGAGGCTGTTTCCCTCACTGGCATCACTCCAGTTCAAATGCTCTTGGAGATTGGTTTGGATAAGATGAAGAAGGATTATGTCAATTTTTTCATAGGTAAGCCTGCTAGCTGTGAACATGGTTAGAAATTGAAGAGAGAGGTATTCCATGCAGGAAATAATGATGGTTTGGGTAACCTTGATCTCGCTTTTGCTCCCATCTGCTGAAGGGCTGTTTCCAGCCTCCTTTAGTCGTTGTACTTTTCAGTTGTATATGGCTGCAAAATTAAAAAAGTTAATTTGTTTTAAAATACTTTAACTTGTATAATCGTGTGCTGCTTTCTCAAATTGACATCTGAGTATTTCAGTAGTATAGTTTGGTTTGGGGTTGTCCTGGGTTCAGCTGTAGCAGTTAATTTTCTTCTTCCTGGCAGCTGGTGCAGTTGCTGAAGCCAGGCCAGGGGTGTTTTTCTGTATCTGCGGGAGGGGTTTGTGTGTTAACGTTGTTGTTACTCGCTTTCTTTTCCTTTATCACTTCGCTTCTTCATTTCTTTTGTTTTGTCATCCTGTTTTCATTCTTTGTTTCACTTGCTTTTGTATTTTCACTATTTGTAAACCTGTGTGTCCCAAGAAGAGGGGTTGTCTTGAAATATGTGGTTCCTTCACTGTGTGCTGGATTGGCTGCAAGTAAAAGAACACCACTACTGTGCCTCTATATAGGTTTTTTTCCTTGTCTTTAACGAGTAATCATGTCAATAAGTAATGTTGCAGACCTAGTGACTCTTCTTTGGTAAAATTCCCTGTTTGATTACCTGAATGGTATTTCTGTTTCATCTGACAATATGTAGAATCATAGAATCATAGAATAGTTAGGGTTGGAAAGGACCTCAAGATCATCGAGTTCCAACCCCCCTGCCATGGGCAGGGACACCTCCCACTAAACCATGCCATCCAAGGCTGTGTCCAACCCCACCTTGAACGCCGCCAGGGATAAAGCATTCACAACTTCCCCGGGCAACCCATTCCAGGGCCACACCACCCTTACAGTAAAGAACTTTTTCCCCATATCCAATCTAAACTTCCCCTGTTTAAGTTTAAACCCATTACCCCTTGTCCTCTCACCGCAGTCCCGCCCCTAATGAAGAGTCCCTATAGGCCCGGCATCCCTATAGGCCCCCTTCAGGTATTGCCCACCTATATGGGCCACCTATATGGACCACCTATGCATACAGGTAGATATCTGGACTTTCTAAAGGAGCACACAAACAAAACCAGCGTATTAACTGTCCCTTATCTGCTCAGCTATGGAAATACCACCTGTATGTACTTATACACACACCAGAATTATCAGACAACTTCAAATGATTTTTCAGTCAAATTTGGGAATGAAAAAGTAAATTGCAATTTGTTTTTTAAACTTGTGCCCACAAATAACTTCGGGAACTGAAGATTTCCTTGGATTTATTCACGAGCGTTACATTCCTATCACTAAGATACTTCATTATGAAACTGTCTTCCCACAGTCACAAACCAGAACAATACACATATTGAAGGAGATAAGGTCTCCACGCTATTTTCTATGCTGGTGTGATTACTCTTTTTCTTCCTAAAACCACTACATAACTTGAATAAAATTAACATGAACATTATGTACTTTGAAGCCTAGTCAGACAGGTAGATTAGGTATTAATTAATTCATTAAAGAAAAGGAACGCTGCCAACATTCTTCCTCTGTACCGAACATACAGATGAGAACTAGTCAATTAAGCATTTGCATAGATACCACTACCATTACATTGGGTCTCAAAAGCTCAAACTGAGTTCATTTGAACAAGTCAGTAAAACAATACTGATGTAGCAAATACAACTACAGCATAAAAAAAGCCATTAACTACTTACTGTATTAATTCTATTTGTTTTTTCTTTCCCCTGCTTATCTCACAGGCCAGGAACTTGCAACATTGACCTCCTTGGTAAGATGCTTTATTTTTTAAGCTCTGAAAGCAGTGTAAAGTAGAGTACACTTACTGATGGGGGGATGCAATCATTCCTGTAAGCTGGGAAACTGAACTGCAAATCATGAGGATGTAACAATGTACTGCAGAAATGTCAATGTTGTTTTGTTGTTCATATATGATTTCCTAGGTATCTGATATGGGTTGCTGTCAGGCAGGACAGAGAACTTCTGCTCATACTCTGATAGCATGGAACATAGTGCTGAGTCTTCTGGGCTGTTCTTAGACTTTTGCCTTCCCAAAAGAAGCAGGAAAATGATTTTAGTATCCTGAGGCTGTGTTGTGTGACTGTAGACATTGAGTGTCCAGTTAAGAGCAAAAGCCTTTTTTGCTGTTCCAGGATTGCTTCCTTTCCACATCAGTAGATTTACAAGAACAAGTTCATTGTGTTCAAAAGCTTCGCCATATGTTGGAAATAATGGTCAGCTGTACAGTCCTACTTCAGTTCAAACACGAGAGTCTCTTCCCTTGGACACAGTAATTATTTCATTTTACTTGTTGCTCTTGAAATAACAGTAGGAAATAGATTCTTTTCAACAGTTGTAAAGACACTGTTTTTGAAAAGCAGCCCTCAATATTGATGATAATGAGACTGCAGAAGGAGCAGCTGGATCTTCCTGCTGAATTTTGCTTTGTGACTGAAACTGAAAATAAAGGGAAATAATAAAATCTGAGAGTGTAGTTCATTTTACACAAGGTTTATGCAGTGTTGCACAAGCATTTCTCCAGAGAAAGTAACTATCTGTTGTCTATTGTAGAATCTGCATAAAGTATTATAGAGAGAACCCTCTAGATGAGAAGCATGTGTTTCAACTGCCCGTCAGCTCAGCTCTTGTCAAGAAGTTCTGTCAAGAGTAAGAGAACCTTCAGTGTTTGCAGCATTAAAATTGAGATGTGACTGAACACCTGACTGAATTTGGACTTCTTTTGGTATTCTCTCAGCAGTCACCCAGAAGTATGGAAGGTGGACATAAGTAGTGGGCATGGACCAAAGGAGGTTAAGACAACGTGGCAAGTTAGTACTAATCCTCCAGTTGAACATATGATGTCAAACAATACAGGTAAGGAGTGTTTGTGGCAAAATGAAATAATAAAAGCAGATGCGTGAATCAGATTTGGTTTTTATACTGGGTTCAGTGGGTCTGAACTTCTTAAGCTTTTCAGCAAAAGCAAAATGATGTTTGGTCTTTTATTGAAAGGGTGCAATGGTATTTATAGAATGTAAGATTTTCAGGAAGTGGTGACTTTTCTGCCTCTCACCTTTGCTGTGTTATGTTTTTAGAGCTAAAATGACAGAAGTGTGAGAATGGGGAAGAATTAAGCATGTAGATGAGTAGAGAAATAATTTGCCTTTTGGGGTGAGGCTTGCTACATGGTACTGCTTTGATAAAGCTTTCCTGTCAGTTTTTGTCACGAAGTGCTTTCAGTAAAAGTTTCCAAACCAGTTCTTGAAGCTGCTGCATGACCCAATCTCTACAATTTCTCTTCCCAAGGACAGTGGCTAATCACGTTTTTATTCTTTCATTTATGCAGGTCTCTTATGTGATTCCACGGTTAATGCAGGCATCGAAGAAAAAATGTACTTTATTACAGTGGTCAAGTGCAGTCAGATGCATTTCAGATACATGCATGTTTCTCTGCAGGCAGGCTCTTGAAAGGTACAGTAAAGGGGAAAGCTCAGTATTGTATGTGTCCCAACAGTGTATTTAGAAACACACTGTGATGTGAAGAACAATACATCTTGCTGACTTATTTGCTTTAGTGTGCTCCAAGTTTGACTGACATATATGGCAGTAATTCCTCTGTCTGCATCCAGTTAGTTGTAAATGTTGTGCAATAATGACTACAGTATAATTATTTTGAAACCAGTTTCAAACCAGTTGCAGTTGCTAAATGTCTTTAGTATCCTTATAAAACACATCCCAATTTCCAAACTGATACTAGCAATATGTAGTTAAATTCATTACAATACGTAAATCCAGTATGACTCCAGTACACATCCAATATAAATCCAGTGCAGCAGGCAAAGCAACTGAAAGAACAAAGAATAACAGGCAGTTAGCTTTATCTTGCAACTATTACTCGATAATCAGCAATTAGTAAAAATGTAGCCCCCAAAGAAAAGAAGTAGCTATTTTGCTGAAGCAAATGGCCATTCTCTCTAGATCCCTTACTGGAATCAGGCTTATAGTGCAGATTCTTTCAGAGGAGATACTGCTCCACAGATGGGCTGGAGAGAGAATTGACCGTTTTGTGAAGAGAGTTTCTCAATACTGAAGCCAGTTTCCGCATTTCAAATAGGATACTCTTATGAGGAGTCGTGGTTACTTTTAAAGTAGTTGGATGGAATTTTCTTCCGACTTTTCGCCAAATGACGGCATGCATCCAATGATTTCTGGGAAAACATATTAAAGTGCCAGAGTTTGGGTGATGACAGTGAAGGCCTGACGGTGAAAGGAGGCAGGATTAAAAATGAAGTATGGAATTGCTCTGTTCTTTTTATCATACTCCCAAAGAACTGCTGCTTTCAAGGCTCAGTTTAAGGGAACCACTCTATTAAGGACAGTTGTTACCGTGTAATCCCTTTTCCTTTAACGTATCTGTCTTTGTAAACATACCAGTGCAAGAGAATAACATTTGTAACAGGCGCAGTGTGGTTTTTTATTGAAGAAGGTTTTTCATTGATTTAAGCTATTAACCGCAGTTCACCTCTCTTCAGGCTGTTGTTGCCAAGTCTCTCGCCCATCACCTCCATCAATAAATACCGTATTTGTTGTGTGCCCCAGGGAAGGCCGTGGCAGAAAGATGTCTTTTGTGTTCAGGGTTCTTAACAAGAGGAACCAGATGGGAAGTGACGCGTATTTCAGGGATTGACTGGGCAGGGTGCACGTCCCTGTTGGGGTCAGCCACTGCAGCACCAGGAAGAACAGATCTGGGGCGTGTGCCTGGAAACCCGGCATGGTTTGATCCCATCGGAACCGTTCCCCTCTTCTGTGCACCTTATTTCAGAGCCCTGGCCTTGCTTCCAGCCCGTCAGGACTCTGTGTTTACCTACTCTGCACACTGCTCTCTGGAAACAGATGTTAAAGAAGGAGTTTGGTTTTGATGTGTTTTCTCACTGTCATCTGTATGCCAAGGAGCGGGACCAGAACACAAAGAGATGGAGTAGATGCTTTCAGACTTATTTTAACATTACCTGTAAACAATCCTCAGTAGACAAGGGGGCTTGAATCCGAGGGTCTTTGGTCGCACTGTCCATAGCTCCATGGAGGAGGGGGAAAAGAAAAGCACCTTCAAGGGCTTTTGCTGCAGCTGTCTCGTGATGCTCAATAGGTACCCTCCGGCAGATGGGGGCCGGGGCCGTGGTGCTCTGGGGTGCCTGTCCCAGCCCGGGAACAGAGAGGGAACGTGGCAGAGCAGGGCCCGATCAAGAGCTGTGTCACCATCGTGGGTTGGGGCAGCTTTCCTCATTTTTTGGAGGTGTTTTATGGGGGTGGTGTGTGACATAAAAAGGGGGGTGTGGGGGGAATGTGGGGACGGATGGTGTCATTTGGGGCACCCCAGTGTCACTGGGCGGGGGGGCGATGATTCGTCAGAGGAGCAGGTGAGGATGGGGTGGGTCCCCTGAAAAAAGGGGGGTAACAGCTTGATTTGGGTCCGATTCCTCCAAACAGAGACTTTCTGTGACAGGAGGTGCTTGTGGAGCCCAGAAGTCCTCCCACTCGTGCAATTCTGGGTTTGCAGGGGCGGTGGGGGGATACCCACACCAAGTTTTGGAGAGAAAACCATCTCGTTTAGGATCTGTGTGGTTGGTGGTTGTTAAACTGTTTGATCTCAAGCCAGAAGCGTTCTCCCCCTCACCTTCTGGTTCTCTTCCCCATCCCAGCTGCAGCGGGTGCAGAGCTCTGCTCCCGTGTGCAGCACAGCCGGAACCGCCAGCGCTCCACGGGGGGCAGATGTGTTGTGCAGCGTCTTGTATGTGAAGACACCTCTCCGCTTTCTGTGCTTGGGGAGCGTGGGTAGAACAGCCCCAGCCTCGTCCCTGGCGACAGTGGCGACGGCCTGGAATGGTTTTTGGTACGGAGGCGCCGGGGACGGAGAAGAGTCAGCCCTGCCTCTGTGGGCAGTTGGTGGCCCCGGAGGACGTACACTGGGCGGGGAGCGGCCGTTTCGCAGCCGCTTGCCTCTTGGGTACCGAAAAGTGAGCGTGTGCTGCCACCACGTGTCCAAATCTGGGTACTGCAGGTGGTGGGGATGGGAGGGGACAAGGGGCGGTGCCGGGTGCTGCTCGGTGCTGTCCCCAAGTGTCCAAATTTCGGTACTGCAGGAGGTGGGGATGGGAGGGGACCAAAACTCCTGTCAATCACGCTTAGCTCGGCCTCTCTCCGGCAGCTGTGAATGGGCATCGCCCCCCGGGGGCTGTCTTTGGCCTAGAAGCCTGTCAATCGCTTGCAGCTCGGCCCCTCCCCCTCCCCGACTGCTTGGAGACAGCCCCTGCGGCCGCCATTGGCTGAAAAGCCTGTCAATCACTCTTAGCCCGGCCCTCCCTCTGCTCTGACTGGCCAGAGCTTCCGGCGGCCGCCATTGGCTGAGAGGCCTGTCAATCACTCTTAGCCCGGCCCACCTGCCTTTCTGATTGGTCCAGCGTTATACGTGGACCCGCTTTCTTGCGCCGCCTGCAGTGCCGAATATTGGCCACATGATGACAGCACCATCAAGAGAGCCAGAGTGAGATAGGGAAAAGACCAGGCTGTGGCATATCAGGTTGCTTCTGTTGCAGCTGGTGGCTTGCCCCACCCCTGAGCCAGGGCTTTGAGGGAGGGGTTGAGGGTGGGTCCTTGGGTACATGAGGCACAGCCATGCAGCAGGGAGCTCTTTCAGTACTTGGCTTTCATCAGGGTGAGTTTGGTGGTGGTTGTTTTGGGGTTTGTAGGGTTAGAGCTTTGTGGTTTATTTCTGCTGTTTCTTTTTTTTTTGGGTTTTTTGAAATGGTCTTATCTGAATTAAGACCTTCAGGCCATGCCAAGACTCACTAGTGCATACAGTAGTAAGTATCTTTGTGTAGGGGGTTGTTTTGTTTGTTTGTTTGTTTTTTATTTTTAGGTGTTATATTTGTTGGTGGTGCTGAGCTAAAGTTCAAGTGTAGATGAGGCTTGTGGCTCAGAGTCTTCAGGTCAGTTGTCTTTTGGGGCATGGCTCCAGATGTCCTGTGCAGCTCTGTTGTCTGTGTCCATTTTCACAGACCTGACTGTGTCTGCCGATCTTGCTGATTAATGTGAGAACTGACTAGGTGGCTGCAGCAGCGGCTCTAGGTGAAAAGGCTTCAAGTAGCTGAAGGCAATATTTATGTGTGCTTTCTTGATGAACATACAGGCCCAGATACAGCTGGCAGAAATATGGGAGGCCTGGCCACCGGGCAGCCAATGTACTGAAGCAGGAGATGGGTATTGCACAGGGCGGGCTGCCTCTTTGAGCCCTGTCTCAACATGCATCTGTTTCCATTTCTTTTTCAGATGTTGCATACTACCTGAGAGAGGTGAAGCTGCACCCTGAGGAGGGCTGTGAGAAGCTAAGGTGGTTTTGTGCCACGTTGGTCAAGTGCTGTGTGTGGACTTGGAGGTTCCTGGGAGGGAATGGTGAGCTGTCATGAAGCTCGTGACTCAGAGATAAATGCCAGGATGAAAAGCTGAGATTTTCGGGGCTTAGGTCTGGGGTGTTGTGTCAGAGACAATAAGTAACGGTCCCTGCTGAAACACACCAAGAAAGGAAAGTATTGTTTGTCTGTTTGGCTCCACTCCAGAGAGTTCTGTTTTGGAAGCTTTCCAAATGTCCAGGTCTGATTCCTACCCAGAAAGTTGTGCTTTAGAACTGCCTGAAAAAGTAATGGCCCTTGAGTAGTTGTTCTGGGATTGGAGAACTTGTTCTGGGTTTTTAGAAGTTGTTCTGGGTTTTTAGAAGTTGTTCTGGGTTTTTAGAAGTTGTTCTGGGTTTTTAGAAGTTGTTCTGGGTTTTTAGAAGTTGTTCTGGGTTTTTAGAAGTTGTTCTGGGTTTTTAGAAGTTGTTCTGGGTTTTTAGAACTTGTTCTGTGATTGTAGGACTTGTTCTTTGATTGGGCAAGTTGTTCTGTGTTTCCAGAATTTTGTCCCGTTGGAGAAGTTGTTCTGGGATTGGAGAAGTTGTTCTGGGATTGGAGAAGTTGTTCTGGGATAGGAGATGTTTTTCTGGGATTTTAGAAATTTTTCTGTCATTGAAGAATCTGGTGTTGGATTGGGGGATTTGGTCTGTGTTTCTTGAATCTTGTCTGTGATAGTAGAAGTTCTTCTGGGATTGGGGAAATTGTTCTGGGATTGGAGAAGTTGTTCAGGGAATTTAGACCATGTTCTTTGACTGGGGAAGTTGTTCTTTGATTGGGGAACTTGTTCTGTGTTTTGAGCATTTTGTCTATTATTGAAGAATTTGTTCTGGGATTGGAGAAACTGTTCTTTGCTTGAAGAAGTAGTTCTGGGATTGGAGAATTTTTTCTGGGATTGGAGAAGTTTTTCTGGGATTGGATAAGTTTTTCTGGGATTTTAGAACTTTTTCTGTCATTGAAGAATTTGGTGTTTCATTGGGGGATTTGGTCTGTGTTTCGTGAATCTTGTCTATGATAGGAGAAGTTCTCCTGAGATTGGAGAAATTGTTCTGGGATAGGAGAAGCTGTTCAGGGAATTTAGACCATGTCTGTGATTGGGGAATTTGTTCTTTGATTTGGGATCTTGTTCTGTGTTTTGAGAATTTTGTCTATGATTGGAGAATTTGTTCTGGGATTGGAGAATTTGTTCTTTGAAGAAGTAGTTCTGGGGTTGGAGAAGTAGTTCTGGGGTTGGAGAAGTAGTTCTGGGGTTGGAGAAGTAGTTCTGGGGTTGGAGAAGTAGTTCTGGGGTTGGAGAAGTAGTTCTGGGGTAGGAGAAGTAGTTCTGGGGTTGGAGAAGTAGTTATGGGTTGGAGAATTTGTTCTGGGATTGGAGAAGTTGTTCTGGGATTGGAGAAGTTGTTCTGGGATTGGAGAAGTTGTTCTGGGATTGGAGAAGTTGTTCTGGGATTGGAGAAGTTGTTCTGGGATTGGAGAAGTTGTTCTGGGATTGGAGAAGTTGTTCTGGGATTGGAGAAGTTGTTCTGGGATTGGAGAAGTTGTTCTGGGATTGGAGAAGTTGTTCTCTTTGGGGAAAGTGTTCTGGGTTTGTAGCATTTCTTCTGGGATTGCAGAAGTTGTTCTGGGATTGGAGATGTTTTTCTGGGATTTCAGGTCTTGTTCTGTGTTTGGAGAACTTGGTCTTTGATTGGTAAATTTGTTCTGTGTTTCGAGAATTTTCTCTCATATTGGAGATGTAGTTCTGGGATTGGAAATGTAGTTCTGAGATTTGAAATGTAGTTCTGGGATTGGAAAAGTTTTTCTGGGATTGGAAAATTAGTTCTGGGACTGGAGAAGTTGTTTTGCGTTTGGAGAATTTATTCAGAGATTGGGGAAGTTTTTCTGGGAATGAGGATATTGTTTTGGAATTGGAGAATTTGTTTTGGGATTGGAGAAGTTGTTCAGGGAATTTAGACCATGTTCTGTGATTGGAGAATTTGTTCTTTGATTGGGGAATTTGTTCTGTGTTTTGAGAATATTGTCCATGATTGGAGAAATTGTTCTGGGTTTGAAGAATTTGTCCTTTGGTTGGAGAAGTAGTTCTGGGATTGGAGAAGTAGATGTGTGGTTGGAGAAGTAGTTCTGGGATTTGAGATGTTGTTCTGGGATTGGTGATATTGTTCTGTGTTTGGGGAGATTGTTCTTTGATTGAGTAACTTGTTCTGTGTTTGGAAAATTTCTTTTGGGATGGGAGAAGTTGTTCTGGGGTGGGAGAAGTTGTTCTGGGATTAGTGGACTTCTTCTGGGATTGGAGAGCTTGTTCTGGGCTTTTAGAAGTTGTTCTGGGTTTTTAGAACTTGTTCTGTGATTGGAGATTTTGATCTTTGATTGGGGAACTTGTTCTGTGCTTCGAGATTCTTGTCTATGATTGGAGGAGTTGTTCTGGGATTTGAGAAGTTGTTCTGGTGTGGAAGCATTTCTTTCAGTTAACAGAGATGTGAGCAATCCAGCCTTTGATTTAGCTGAGCTCGTGTTATGAGCAAAGGGCTTTGTGAAATGTTGTGGTTTGAGGAGGAAACAGAGGACGAGTGTGTGCTAACAAAAAGAGGAAGCATGAAGAAGTCAGCTTGCAAGAAAGTCTGGACAGGATGTCACGAAGCAAGATCAGCAAGAACTGTTCACCTTTAAAGCAAAACGCAAGTTGCAGAACAAGGAAAAATTTTGCTTGCCTGGCACTATGGACATTTATAGACATTTTAAAAATATGACCAATCAGTAAGCCGTTGCTAATACGTAGTTAAGCTGAACTAACCAATCAAGTATGATAGAGTGTTATAGTGTTCTGAAACTTTCTTATAAAAAGAAGCACTTGTGCACAATAAAGTGTTCAGTGTTTGATCACATTGATCAGTGTTGCGTTGTTCCATATCCCCCGCAAGTGGCGCCCGAACAGGGACCCTCAGATCTGCCTCCTGAGAGCTGCTTCGGTGGTGAAGATCAGTGCAGACCTGACGGGTGGGAAGCCGACCGAAAAGGAGCTGGCAGTAGCCCTGCCGATGTAGAGGAAGCACGCGCGTGCCGCAGAAGAGAAGTGTCTCTGCGAAAAGGTCCACTCCGATAAAGGCAAGTGGCGGTCGGGGAGGAATGGGGGCAGCTCAAACTAAAGAGGAAGCAGCTGTCCTTAATCTCCTCCAACACGTCCTCTCAAAGAGAGGGATTAAATATGAAGAAAATGTTCTTAAAGGGCTACTCCAATGGAGTAAAGAAAAGGGGCTATTTAGCGGGATTGGAACAGCATTTGAAATATCCACATGGGAGGAAATTGGCGTTCAGATTTGGGACACTATATCTCATGGGGGGAAGGCAGCGCGTGAAGTCCAAAAATATTCCACGCTGTGGAGGCTTATCCGAGAGACTTTGAGGGACATGAAATTAGAAAAGGCTGCAGCTGCTTCGGAGGCTAAAGCCTTATCTCTGGTAACACCCTCCGTGCCTCCGCTGCCGCCTCTCCCCCCGCCCGAGCCTCTAGCCCTGCCTGCCTCCCAATTACCCGCGGAGCCCCCAGTGAACAGCAAAAAGATCCCCGATCGAAATCCCTTTGATCATTATACCGGGGGGAGAACTCACCCGAAAATTGCAAAGACAATTAAGAGGGGTTTTCAATCTATGCCCAGTAAGGAAAAATCGGAATCTGATGTTGTTGCTGATCCTAACGATGTTGAACCTTGCTGCGAGGTGAAAGCACCCACAGGATACAGGTCTGGTGCGTCAGAATATTCCCTTGCCTCCACTCCAGACCGTTCCCCTATTAACTCTGATGTTTCTACCCCAGAAGAAGCAGAACAACCAAAGGACTTAAATGACTCAACAAAAGAAGTATTGCAGGAAGTCATAGAGAAGCTTATGGAGTGACCCAGAAAGAAGGAGTGGGACCAATCGTATCCAAGGGAGATAGTGCCTCTCCTGCTCCCGTGGTTTCGGCGCTGGTTCCCTTACCAAACCCATTTAATTCCTCTATTCAAGGTTCTAGTGGTGTGTCAAAAAGGTGGAAAGGGGTTATTAGAGATGCTATTTTAGAGGGGGATTTTATCCCACAAGCCTTTCCTGTGTCTATTACACCACAGGGTGTCAACCAGTGGGAAGTGATCGATTGGAAACTATTGGAAAAGGCTCGAACAGCAGTAACTCAATATGGGTTACACTCTCAATTATCTCCACAAATTATAACATATATCTTACATTAAGATCTTCCAGTCCCCCATGATATTAACCAAGTAGCCAGTATCATACTAACACCATCGCAAAAATTAATTTTTGGCCGTAACTGGCAGAGACTGTGTGACCTTGAACAAGCCAAACCTAGACAACAAGGAGACCCCCTTGTTGGAGTTCAATCAGATATGTTAAGGGGGGTGGGACAATGGGCACATGTTGATCACCAAGCAAACCTCAAAAATGAAGTATTGCAGTTATCTCGAGATTTAGCGTTACAAGCTTTGTTTTCTGTTTCAGATGGCTCTACTCAACTTGGTTTTACCAATATTAAACAGGGCTCTACAGAGCCATTTTCACAGTTTATAGACAGATTATATTCTGCAATCGAGAAACATCCTGATATAGACATTCCTACGAAGGAGAGACTTTTTAAAATGCTTGCTTTTGAAAATGCCAGCAGCAAAACAAAACAAAGATTAGCTACCTTGCCCTGTGGAGCAGAAGTAGCTGATATGATTGAGCTGGCTAATCGTGCAACACAGAAAGAAAGTGCCACTTTTGTAGCAGCAGCTGTAAAAGAGGCAGTTTCTCCTTTCCTTGACAAATTGAAAAAGGAAATGTTATAATTGTGGTAAAGAAGGACATATTCAAACTCAGTGCCGCCTTCCCAGAAAAAATAATATCAAATGGTGTAAAGTGTATAAGATGAATTCCCACTATACCCAGGATTGTAGACGGGCGGGAAACCAGAAACCGAGCGCGACTGCTCCACGCGCTATGACAAAAATAAGGGGGGCATGGGTGAATCAAAATCGGGGGGATGCCTCTCGGGGGGATGCCTCTCGGGGGGATGCCTCGACACCGTTCGCTCCTCCACCACAGGGAGTGCCGGAGTTGACGTGGAAACAGCAGTAGAAACCACTTTACAAGATTATTCTGTCTATATTATAGACAGTAACATGAAAGGCCCTTTGGGATATGGGCTTAGTGCCTTATTATTCGGGAGATCTTCAACATCCCGACAAGGAATTTTTGTTTTACCAGGAGTTATAGACGCAGATTATTGTGGGATAATTAAGATCATGGTTTATACAATACCTCCGCCTGTTCTTATTCCTCAAGGTAGTTGAATTGCTCAACTTATTCCATTTCAGTCCTGTGTTCCACAAAGGGGAGACTAGAATCGAGGTGAAGGTGGATTCGGTTCCACGGGAGTACCGTAAGTATTCCTTTCACTTGACATTGCTAAGATTAAACCTGAATGTGCTGTTACCATAAAAACTAAAATTGGAGAACAAAAATCTATAAAAATGTTAATTGATACTGGCGCTGATGTCACAATCATTTCAAAAGAGCACTGGCCTTCACAATGGCCTGTCATACCTGCTCTAACAGGAATTTCTGGGATCGGAGGAACCCAGTCCACCTTAATCAGCCGAGATCCGATAAGTTTTCTTTTTCCAGATGGTGCCAG
Organism: Amazona ochrocephala; assembly: GCA_039720435.1. NCBI lineage: Eukaryota > Metazoa > Chordata > Aves > Psittaciformes > Psittacidae > Amazona > Amazona ochrocephala. The sequence goes on from CM077891.1 coordinate 15,514,015, forward strand.
TGTAACCACAAAACCATATGTCATGAATGTTCCTGTTACATTAGTAGGGCGAGATATTCTTAGCCAAATGCACACTAAATTAGTGACACAGCCTTTTCTGCGGCGGCCATTGCAGAGCAGCCAATACTCAAACTAACTTGGAAAACCTCAGATCCTGTTTGGGTGGATCAATGGCCGCTCAAAGAGGATCGGCTGCAAAAAATTCAGGAATTGGTGCAAGAGCAATTAAATGCTAAGCACCTTGTTCCATCTAATAGCCCATGGAATACTCCAATTTTCACTATCCCAAAAAAGAGTGGAAAATGGAGGCTACTGCATGATTTGCGAGCAATCAATAACGTCATGGAGGACATGGGGTCCTTGCAGCCTGGACTACCATCACCCACAATGTTACCTGAAAATTGGGAAATTTTGATTATTGACTTAAAAGACTGTTTCTTTTCCATTCCATTGCACCCACAAGACGCAGAAAAATTTGCCTTTTCTGTGCCATCCATAAACAAGTCAGAACCAGCTAAAAGATATCATTGGATAGTGTTACCCCAGGGTATGAAAAATTCTCCTACTATTTGCCAACACTTTGTAGCCTGGGCATTGAACCCTTTTAGACAGAAATTTCCCCAACTTATTGTTTACCATTATATGGATGACATATTAATATGCGGTGAACAGCTAAACAAAGATGAAATTTTAAGGTGTTTAAAGCTGGATTTGGAATCTCAACGTTTGCAAATTGCCCCAGAAAAGGTGCAAAAATCTTCACCATGGAAATACTTGGGATGGGTTATTTCCCACAGTGCTATTCAGCCTCAAAAATTGAAAATCTCTACTGAGATAAAAACATTAAACGATGTCCAAAAATTGGTTGGAGATATTCAATGGGTTAGAAATATCTCTGGCATTACTAATGATGATCTGAAGCCGTTAGTCCAGTTACTGGGTACTTCTACAAAAGCTAATGAAGCTCGCACATTGGGTCCTGTGCAGGAAAAAGCACTGAGAATTATTATGGATAAAATCTGTAACAACCATGCTCAGCGAATTGTGTTAACACTTCCAGTTACGCTCATGATTATAAATTCTGATAGCCAGCGTTTGTATCCCTTTGCCATAATCACACAGTGGGATAACACTGCATCTGCCAATCTTAGAATATTAGAGTGGATTTTTTCTCCGATAACACCACGAAAAACGATTGTCACAAAACCCGAGATCTTATCACAGCTGATCATGAAAGGCAGAAATAGAATCATTGATATTACCGGCAGAGAACCCTACAGAATTATTTTGCCGTTAGTTCAGGAATATTTAGAATGGTTATTGCAAGTTTCTCTTCCATTTCAAACCGCATTGACCCAGTATGATGGAGAAATCAGTAACATCTACCCTCCTTATAAACTATTGCCCTTGCTGCACAATCAGCATTTTGAAACATTCCCAAAACGATCTGAAACACCAGTTACAGGTATCACAGTCTTTACAGATGCAGGAAAGCGATCACGCTTGGCAGCCTGTGTCTGGCAACATGAGCAACAATGGCAAAAACATTTAATTCCTGGAACTCCAGATGATTCTTTACAGACTTTAGAACTCCAAGCTGTTATTTGGGCCTTTGAAAACTGGAATAATTCACCTCTCAATGTTGTCTCTGATTCTTTATATGTAGTAGGTATTATTCATAGAATCGAAGGCTCTATCCTAAAAGAAATTAAGAACAACTGGTTATATAGTCTTTTGCTAAAATTGCTACGACTCTTGCAGATTCGAACTCATTCCTATTTTATCACACATATTCGCAGTCATCAATTCACACATGGTCTCTCAATTGGAAACAACCAAGCAGATCTTTTAGTTTCTCCTGCCTGGGCTGGGCCACCTGTTAACAGCTTTGCCCAAGCCAGAGAATCTCACTCATTTTTCCACCAATCAGCAAAAATGCTTGCTAGATAATTTGCCATTCCTGTTACAGATGCTCAGGGAATAGTAAAATCCTGTCCTTCCTGTCAAAAAATTGGTTTTGGCCTCGGACTAGGCGTTAATCCTAAAGGCTTACAACCACTTCAATTATGGCAAATGGATGTTACACATTTTTCTGAGTTTGGTCGACAAACATTTATTCATGTCTGTATTGACACCTTTTCTATGGCATTATGGGCAACTGCTCAAACAGGAGAAACAGCAAAGCATGTTCGCCGTCATTTGTATATGTGTTTTGCCGTTTTGGGAGTTCCAAAATCTATCAAAACTGATAATGGTCCTGCTTATGTCTCCCGATCCATGGCACATTTTTATGGTATTTGGGGAATTAAACATATTACAGGTATTGCTCATTCCCCAACCGGTCAAGCTATTGTTGAACGTGCTCATCAAATCCTTAAAAACCTCCTCTTAAAACAAAAGGGGGGAGAATCACTCCCTCCTGCAGAACGACTGGCAAAGGCAATATATGTGGCTAATTATTTGCGATTAACAGGAGACAGAACTGACCCACCTACTGTCATTCATAGCTTGGCAATGCAATCAGGATTATCAGAAAAACCTAACCAAAAAATTTTGGTACAGTATAAAGACTTGATCACGGGTCAATGGAAAGGACCTGCAGAAGTTAAGCTAACAGGAAGAGGTTATATGTGTTTGCTTACAGATCAAGGCATCCGGTGGATACCGGCTCGTTGGATACGGCCGTGGTGAGATTCAGCAGAAAATATCTCATCTGCACCGGAAGATGTCAGTGATGATTAAGAACCTGTTAGTGGTTAAGCTGTTAATTTTGCTGTTTGTATATAGTTCCGTATCTTTGTTACATGGAATCAATCCTAGGAAAAATTTGTGGGGGACATGGGCCAATGAGAGTGGTGTGTCAGAATTTTGTCTTGCTATGGCATCAGCTACAGATCCTTTTCAAACATGCCTAATAGGAATACCTGGATATAATGAGAACAGTTTTAAGGCATTTTCAACCAACAACTGCAGTAAATCAACAACTGTTGCAGATTGTTCAGCAAAATTAATATCTGGATTGATTAGAACACTCCCTTGGGATCCACAAGAATTAAATTTAATGGCATCACAAGCAATTGGGAATAGCTCACAAAACTGGACACAGACCTGCATAATGTTTGGATCTAAATATGCAGGCTGGCCACATCCGATAAACTCACCAGATGTTTCGCCCAAAAATAGTGCCTATTGGTATGCTGGTGAATATTGTGGGGTAAATGATACAGATGGAAAGGCAACAGCCTTTAAGGCATGCGGAGCTACTCACCAGCCTGGATCAGTGTCCCTCCTTTGGAATAACAAATCTGCCAAGGCCCTACCACCAGATGTCTTTTTAATCTGTGGAGATAGGGCATGGCAAGGAATACCAAAAGACATTGTTGGAGGGCCATGCTATTTGGGCTCACTGACTATTTTTGCACCAAAATTTACAGAATTGTGAAATCTTAGTCATATTCTCCGCTCTAAATCAAAGCGATCAATTGGACTTACCCCTGATTGTAATGACAATGTTCAATTACTTAGCAGAGCTGCTCGTATTGCTCTGTCATTGTTAGTTCCTGGAGCAGCTGCAGGAAAAGCCTTAAAAACAGTAGCCCAGTTAGCTTGTTGGGCAGAAAAGCAGGCTAACACAACTACTGCCGTTCTCGAAGAGTTATTAATGGATCAAAATAGCCTGCGGCATTCCTTGCTACAAAACCGTGCAGCCATCGACTTTTTACTGCTGGCACAGGGTCATGGCTGTAAGGACTTTGAAGGTATGTGTTGTGTGAACCTGTCTGATCACAGTGAAAGCATTCACAAACAATTGACCTACCTAAAAGAACACTCTCAGAAAATTCAACAAAATGTAAATCCATTAAATGACTGGCTCCATAACACCTTTTCGAAATGGGGAATAGAGACTTGGATTCAAAATTGGATAATTATTGCTTTGAAAGTTTTAGGCATTGTATTATTGATTTTGCTTGTATGTACCATTGTATTTGCTATATTAAAGAAACTTGTAAAGAAAATGCTAAATCAAATCTGGATTGCTCAAAAACAAGAAGAGGGTATTGTGGAAGCATTTCTTTCAGTTAACAGAGATGTGAGCAATCCAGCCTTTGATTTAGCTGAGCTCGTGTTATGAGCAAAGGGCTTTGTGAAATGTTGTGGTTTGAGGAGGAAACAGAGGACGAGTGTGTGCTAACAAAAAGAGGAAGCATGAAGAAGTCAGCTTGCAAGAAAGTCTGGACAGGATGTCACGAAGCAAGATCAGCAAGAACTGTTCACCTTTAAAGCAAAACGCAAGTTGCAGAACAAGGAAAAATTTTGCTTGCCTGGCACTATGGACATTTATAGACATTTTAAAAATATGACCAATCAGTAAGCCGTTGCTAATACGTAGTTAAGCTGAACTAACCAATCAAGTATGATAGAGTGTTATAGTGTTCTGAAACTTTCTTATAAAAAGAAGCACTTGTGCACAATAAAGTGTTCAGCGTTTGATCACATTGATCAGTGTTGCGTTGTTCCATATCCCCTGCATTCTGGGATTGGGGAAGTTGTTCTCTGAGTGAAGATATAGGTGTTTGATTGGGGGAATTGTTCTGTGTTTCAAGAATCTTGTCTATGATTGGGGAAGTGGTTTATGGATTGGAGAAGTAGTTGTTGGATTGGAGAAGTTGTTCCTGGATTGGAGAAGTAGTTGTTGGATTGGAGAATTAGTTCTTGGATTGGAGAACTAGTTGTTATTTCGGGGAAATTGTTCTTGAATAGGAGAAGTTGTTCTTGGGTAGGAGAAGTTGTTCAGGGATTGGAGAAGTTGTTCTGTGAGTGGAATACTTATTCTAGGTTTTTAGAGTTTGTTTTGGGTTTTTCGAACTTTTTCTGTGATTGGAGAGCTTGATATTTGATTGGGGAACTTGTTCAGTGTTTTAAGAATTTTGTCTGTTGTTGGAAAATATGTTCTGGTTTTGGAGAAGTTGTTCAGGGATTGGAGAATTTGTTCTGGGAATTTAGTCCTTGTTTTGTGATTGTATAATTTTGTCTTTGATTGGGGAACTTGTTCTGTGTTTCAAGAATATTGTCTACGGCTGGGGAAGTCCTTCGTGGATTGGAGAAGTAGTTCGTGGTTTGGAGGAGCAGTTGTTTGTTTGGAGAAATAATTCTTGCATAGGAGAAGTAGTTCTTGGTTTGGAGAAGTAGTTCTTATTTTGGAGAAATTTTTCTTGACTGGAGAAGTTGTTCCGGGATTGGAGAAATTGTTCTGTGTTTGGGGAAGTTGTTCTGTGTTTGGGGAAGTTGTTCTGTGTTTGGGGAAGTTGTTCTGTGTTTGGGGAAGTTGTTCTGTGTTTGGGGAAGTTGTTCTGTGTTTGGGGAAGTTGTTCTGTGTTTGGGGAAGTTGTTCTGTGTTTGGGGAAGTTGTTCTGTGTTTGGGGAAGTTTTTCTGTGTTTGGGGAACTTGTTCTGGGATTGGGGAAGTTGTTCTGTGTTTTGGGAAGTTGTTCTGGATTTTTAGAACATCTTCTGTGATTGGGGAAGTTTTTCTGTGTTTTGAGAATTTTGTCTCATATTGGAGAATTTGTTCTGGGATTGGGGAAGTTGTTCTGGGTTTGGAGAAGTTGTTCTGGGTTTGGAGAAGTTGTTCTGGGTTTGGAGAATTTGTTGTTCTGGGTTTGGAGAAGTTGTTCTGGGACTGGAGAAGTTGTTCTGGGACTGGAGAAGTTGTTCTGGGACTGGAGAAGTTGTTCTGGGACTGGAGAAGTTGTTCTGGGACTGGAGAAGTTGTTCTGGGACTGGAGAAGTTGTTCTGGGACTGGAGAAGTTGTTCTGGGACTGGAGAAGTTGTTCTGGGACTGGAGAAGTTGTTCTGGGACTGGAGAAGTTGTTCTGGGATTGGAATAGTTTTTCTGGGTGTTTAGAAATTTTTCTGTGATTGGACAACTTGGTCTTTTATTGGGGAATTTGTTCTGTGTTTCGAGAATTTTTTCTCATATTGGAGAAGTAGTTCTGGGGTTGGCGAAGTAATTCTGGTATTGGAGATGTAGTTCTGTGATTGAGGAAGTTGTTCAGGTATTGGGGGTGTTGTTCAGGGAATTTTGACCATGTTCTGTGATTAGGAACTTTGGTCTTTGATTAGGGAACTTTTTCTGGGACTGGAGAATTTGTTCTGGAATTGGAGAATATTTCTGGGATTGGAGAATTTGTTCAGGGACTGGGGAAGTTGTTCTGGGGTTGGGGAAGTTGTTCTGGATTTGGAGAAGTTGTTCTGGGGTTCGGGAAGTTGTTCTGGGTTTGGAGACGCTGTTCTGGGATTGGAGATATAGTTCTGTGTTTGGGGAAGTTGTTCTGTGTTTGGGGAAGTTGTTCTGTGTTTGGGGAAGTTGTTCTGGGATTGAAGAAGTTGTTTTGGGATAGGAGAAATTGTTCAGGGATTGGAGGTACTGTTCTGAGTTTGGGGAAATTGTTCTGAGATTGAGGAACTTGTTCTGGGTTTGGAGATTTTCTTCTGGGTTTGGAGAATTTCTTCTAGGGTTGGAGAAGTTGTTCTGGGGTAGGAGATGTTTTTCTGGGATTTTAGAACTTATTCTGTCATTGAAGAACTTGGTGTTTATTTGGGGGACTTGTCCTGTGTTTCAAGAGTCTTGTCTATGACTGGAGAAGTTGTTCTGGTATTGGAGAAGTTGGTCAGGGATTGGGGAAGTTCTTCTGGGATTGGAGAACTTGGTCAGGGATTGGAGAAGTTGGTCAGGGATTGGAGAAATTCTTCTGGGACTGGAGAAGTTGTTGAGAGAGTTAAGAACATGTTCTGTGATTGGGGAATTGTTCTTTGATTGGGGAACTTGTTCTGTGTTTCGAGAAATTTGTCCATGATTGGAGAATTTGTTCTGGGAGTGGTGAACTTGTCCTTTGGTTGGAAATGTAGTTGTGGGAGTGTAGAAGTAGTTCTGGAATTAGAGAAGTAGTTTTGGGATTGGAGAAGTAGTTGTGGGATCGGTGAATTAGTTCTGGGATTGGAGAAATAGTTCTGGGTTTGGAGAAGTTGTTCTGGGTTTGGAGACGTTTTCCTGGGATTGGAGAATTTGTTCAGGGATTGGAGAGGTTGTTCTGGGTTTGGAGAAGTTGTTCTGGGTTTGGAGGAGTTGTTCTGGGTTTGGAGGAGTTGTTCTGGGTTTGGAGGAGTTGTTCTGGGTTTGGAGGAGTTGTTCTGGGTTTGGAGGAGTTGTTCTGGGTTTGGAGAAGTTGTTCTGGGTTTGGAGAAGTTGTTCTGGGTTTGGAGAAGTTGTTCTGGGTTTGGAGAAGTTGTTCTGGGTTTGGAGAAGTAGTTCTGGGTTTGGAGAAGTAGTTCTGGGTTTGGAGAAGTAGTTCTGGGTTTGGAGAAGTTGTTCTGGGTTTGGAGAAGTTGTTCTGGGTTTGGAGAAGTTGTTCTGGGTTTGGAGAAGTTGTTCTGGGTTTGGAGAAGTTGTTCTGGGTTTGGAGAAGTTGTTCTGGGTTTGGAGAAGTTGTTCTGGGTTTGGGGAAGTTGTTCTGGGTTTGGAGACGCTGTTCTGGGTTTGGAGGAGTTGTTCTGGGATTGGAGGAGTTGTTCTGGGATTGGAGGAGTTGTTCAGGGATTGGAGGAGTTGTTCAGGGATTGGAGGAGTTGTTCAGGGATTGGAGGAGTTGTTCAGGGATTGGAGGAGTTGTTCAGGGATTGGAGGAGTTGTTCTGGGATTGGAGGAGTTGTTCTGGGATTAGAGAATTTGTTCTGGGTTTGGAGGAGTTGTTCTGGGTTTGGAGAAGTTGTTCTGGGTTTGGAGAAGTTGTTCTGGGTTTGGAGAAGTTCAGGGATTGGAAAAATTCTTCTGGGATTGGAGAAATTGTTCTGGGATTTTCGAAGTTGTTCTGGGATTGGAGCAGTTGTTCTGGGATTGGAGAAGTTCTTCTAGAATTGGGTAAATTTTTCTGGGATTGAAGAAATTGTTCTGGGATTGGAGAAATTGTCAGAAAATTTAGACCTTGTTGTGTGATTGGAGAATTTGGTGTTTGATTGGGGAACTTGTTCTGTGTTTCGAGGATTTTGTCTGTTGTTGGAAAAAATTTTCTGGTTTTGGAGAATTTGTTTAGGGTTTGGTGAATTTTTTCATTGTTTGGGGAAGTTGTTGAGGGTTTGGGGAAGTTGTTCATGGATTGGCGATGCTGTTCAGGGATTGGGGATGTTGTTAAGGGAATTTAAACCATGTTCTGTCATTGGAAACTTTGGTCTTTGATTGGAGAATTTGTTCTTGGATTGGAGATATTGTTCTGTCTTTGGGGAAGTTGTTCAGGGTTTGGAGAAGTCGTTCAGGGTTTGGGGAAGACGTTCTGGGTTTGGAGAAGTTGTTCTGGGTTTGGAGACGCTGTTCTGGGTTTGGAGACGCTGTTCTGGGTTTGGAGACGCTGTTCTGGGTTTGGAGAAGTTGTTCTGGGTTTGGAGACGCTGTTCTGGGGTTGGAGACGCTGTTCTGGGGTTGGAGACGCTGTTCTGGGGTTGGAGACGCTGTTCTGGGGTTGGAGACGCTGTTCTGGGGTTGGAGACGCTGTTCTGGGGTTGGAGACGCTGTTCTGGGGTTGGAGACGCTGTTCTGGGGTTGGAGACGCTGTTCTGGGGTTGGAGACGCTGTTCTGGGGTTGGAGACGCTGTTCTGGGTTTGGAGACGCTGTTCTGGGTTTGGAGACGCTGTTCTGGGTTTGGAGACGCTGTTCTGGGTTTGGAGACGCTGTTCTGGGTTTGGAGACGCTGTTCTGGGTTTGGAGACGCTGTTCTGGGTTTGGAGACGCTGTTCTGGGTTTGGAGACGCTGTTCTGGGTTTGGAGACGCTGTTCTGGGTTTGGAGACGCTGTTCTGGGTTTGGAGACGCTGTTCTGGGTTTGGAGACGCTGTTCTGGGTTTGGAGACGCTGTTCTGGGTTTGGAGACGCTGTTCTGGGTTTGGAGACGCTGTTCTGGGTTTGGAGACGCTGTTCTGGGTTTGGGGAAGTTGATTTGGGATAGGAGAAATTGTTCAGGGATTGGAGGTACTGTTCTGAGTTTGGGGAAATTGTTCTGAGATTGAGGAACTTGTTCTGGGTTTGGAGATTTTCTTCTGGGTTTGGAGATTTTCTTCTGGGTTTGGAGAAGTTGTTCTGGGATAGGAGATGTTTTTCTGGGATTTTAGAACTTATTCTGTCATTGAAGAACTTGGTGTTTATTTGGGGGACTTGTCCTGTGTTTCAAGAGTCTTGTCTATGACTGGAGAAGTTGTTCTGGTATTGGAGAAGTTGGTCACGGATTGGAGAAGTTGTTCTGTGTTTGGAGAAGTTGTTCTGTGTTTGGAGAAGTTGTTCTGGGTTTGGAGAAGTTTTTCTGTGTTTGTAGAATTTGTTCTGGGATTGGAGAAATTCTTCTGGGACTGGAGAAGTTGTTGAGAGAGTTAAGAACATGTTCTGTGATTGGGGAATTGTTCTTTGATTGGGGAACTTGTTCTGTGTTTCGAGAAATTTGTCCATGATTGGAGAATTTGTTCTGGGAGTGGTGAACTTGTCCTTTGGTTGGAAATGTAGTTGTGGGAGTGTAGAAGTAGTTCTGGAATTAGAGAAGTAGTTTTGGGATTGGAGAAGTAGTTGTGGGATCGGTGAATTAGTTCTGGGATTGGAGAAATAGTTCTGGGTTTGGAGAAGTTGTTCTGGGTTTGGAGACGTTTTCCTGGGATTGGAGAATTTGTTCAGGGATTGGAGAGGTTGTTCTGGGTTTGGAGAAGTTGTTCTGGGTTTGGAGGAGTTGTTCTGGGTTTGGAGGAGTTGTTCTGGGTTTGGAGGAGTTGTTCTGGGTTTGGAGGAGTTGTTCTGGGTTTGGAGGAGTTGTTCTGGGTTTGGAGAAGTTGTTCTGGGTTTGGAGAAGTTGTTCTGGGTTTGGAGAAGTTGTTCTGGGTTTGGAGAAGTTGTTCTGGGTTTGGAGAAGTAGTTCTGGGTTTGGAGAAGTAGTTCTGGGTTTGGAGAAGTAGTTCTGGGTTTGGAGAAGTTGTTCTGGGTTTGGAGAAGTTGTTCTGGGTTTGGAGAAGTTGTTCTGGGTTTGGAGAAGTTGTTCTGGGTTTGGAGAAGTTGTTCTGGGTTTGGAGAAGTTGTTCTGGGTTTGGAGAAGTTGTTCTGGGTTTGGGGAAGTTGTTCTGGGTTTGGAGACGCTGTTCTGGGTTTGGAGGAGTTGTTCTGGGATTGGAGGAGTTGTTCTGGGATTGGAGGAGTTGTTCAGGGATTGGAGGAGTTGTTCAGGGATTGGAGGAGTTGTTCAGGGATTGGAGGAGTTGTTCAGGGATTGGAGGAGTTGTTCTGGGATTGGAGGAGTTGTTCTGGGATTGGAGGAGTTGTTCTGGGATTAGAGAATTTGTTCTGGGTTTGGAGGAGTTGTTCTGGGTTTGGAGAAGTTGTTCTGGGTTTGGAGAAGTTGTTCTGGGTTTGGAGAAGTTCAGGGATTGGAAAAATTCTTCTGGGATTGGAGAAATTGTTCTGGGATTTTCGAAGTTGTTCTGGGATTGGAGCAGTTGTTCTGGGATTGGAGAAGTTCTTCTAGAATTGGGTAAATTTTTCTGGGATTGAAGAAATTGTTCTGGGATTGGAGAAATTGTCAGAAAATTTAGACCTTGTTGTGTGATTGGAGAATTTGGTGTTTGATTGGGGAACTTGTTCTGTGTTTCGAGGATTTTGTCTGTTGTTGGAAAAAATTTTCTGGTTTTGGAGAATTTGTTTAGGGTTTGGTGAATTTTTTCATTGTTTGGGGAAGTTGTTGAGGGTTTGGGGAAGTTGTTCATGGATTGGCGATGCTGTTCAGGGATTGGGGATGTTGTTAAGGGAATTTAAACCATGTTCTGTCATTGGAAACTTTGGTCTTTGATTGGAGAATTTGTTCTTGGATTGGAGATATTGTTCTGTCTTTGGGGAAGTTGTTCAGGGTTTGGAGAAGTCGTTCAGGGTTTGGGGAAGACGTTCTGGGTTTGGAGACGCTGTTCTGGGTTTGGAGACGCTGTTCTGGGTTTGGAGACGCTGTTCTGGGTTTGGAGACGCTGTTCTGGGTTTGGAGAAGTTGTTCTGGGTTTGGAGACGCTGTTCTGGGGTTGGAGACGCTGTTCTGGGGTTGGAGACGCTGTTCTGGGGTTGGAGACGCTGTTCTGGGGTTGGAGACGCTGTTCTGGGGTTGGAGACGCTGTTCTGGGGTTGGAGACGCTGTTCTGGGGTTGGAGACGCTGTTCTGGGGTTGGAGACGCTGTTCTGGGGTTGGAGACGCTGTTCTGGGGTTGGAGACGCTGTTCTGGGTTTGGAGACGCTGTTCTGGGTTTGGAGACGCTGTTCTGGGTTTGGAGACGCTGTTCTGGGTTTGGAGACGCTGTTCTGGGTTTGGAGACGCTGTTCTGGGTTTGGAGACGCTGTTCTGGGTTTGGAGACGCTGTTCTGGGTTTGGAGACGCTGTTCTGGGTTTGGAGACGCTGTTCTGGGTTTGGAGACGCTGTTCTGGGTTTGGAGACGCTGTTCTGGGTTTGGAGACGCTGTTCTGGGTTTGGAGACGCTGTTCTGGGTTTGGAGACGCTGTTCTGGGTTTGGAGACGCTGTTCTGGGTTTGGAGATATAGTTCTGTGTTTGGGGAAGTTGATTTGGGATAGGAGAAATTGTTCAGGGATTGGAGGTACTGTTCTGAGTTTGGGGAAATTGTTCTGAGATTGAGGAACTTGTTCTGGGTTTGGAGATTTTCTTCTGGGTTTGGAGATTTTCTTCTGGGTTTGGAGAAGTTGTTCTGGGATAGGAGATGTTTTTCTGGGATTTTAGAACTTATTCTGTCATTGAAGAACTTGGTGTTTATTTGGGGGACTTGTCCTGTGTTTCAAGAGTCTTGTCTATGACTGGAGAAGTTGTTCTGGTATTGGAGAAGTTGGTCACGGATTGGAGAAGTTGTTCTGTGTTTGGAGAAGTTGTTCTGTGTTTGGAGAAGTTGTTCTGGGTTTGGAGAAGTTTTTCTGTGTTTGTAGAATTTGTTCTGGGATTGGAGAAAGTATTCTTGGATAGGAGAATTTGTTCTGGGATTGGAGTAGTTTTTCTGGGATTGGAGAATTTGTTCTGTGTTTGGGGAAGTTGTTCTGTGTTTGGGGAAGTTGTTCTGGGATTGGAGATATTGTTCTGTGTTTGGGGACGTTGTTCGGTGGGAAGTTGTTCTGTGTTTGGGGATGTTGTTCTGTGTTTGGGGATGTTGTTGTGTGGGGATGTTGTTGTGTGTTTGGGGATGTTGTTGTGTGTTTGGGGATGTTGTTGTGTGTGTGGGGATGTTGTTGTGTGTTTGGGGATGTTGTGTGTTTGGGGATGTTGTTGTGTGTTTGGGGATGTTGTTGTGTGTTTGGGGATGTTGTTCTGTGTTTGGGGATGTTGTTCTGTGTTTGGGGATGTTGTTCTGTGTTTGGGGATGTTGTTCTGTGTTTGGGGACGTTGTTCTGTGTTTGGGGACGTTGTTCTGTGTTTGGGGACGTTGTTCTGTGTTTGGGGAAGTTGTTCTGTGTTTGGGGATGTTGTTCTGTGTTTGGGGATGTTGTTCTGTGTTTGGGGAAGTTGTTCTGTGTTTGGGGAAGTTGTTCTGTGTTTGGGGATGTTGTTCTGTGTTTGGGGAAGTTGTTCTGTGTTTGGGGAATTTGTGGACGTTGTTCTGTGTTTGGGGACGTTGTTCTGTGTTTGGGGACGTTGTTCTGTGTTTGGGGAAGTTGTTCTGTGTTTGGGGATGTTGTTCTGTGTTTGGGGATGTTGTTCTGTGTTTGGGGATGTTGTTCTGTGTTTGGGGAAGTTGTTCTGTGTTTGGGGAAGTTGTTCTGTGTTTGGGGATGTTGTTCTGTGTTTGGGGAAGTTGTTCTGTGTTTGGGGAATTTGTTCTGGGATGGGAGTATTTCTGGGATGGGAGTAGTTGTTCTGGGATTGGAGAAGTTGTCATGGGATTGGAGAAATTTTTTGGGAGTGCAGAATTTATTCTTGGATTGGAGATATTGCTCTGTCTTTGGGGAAGTTGTTCTGGGGTTGGCGAAGTAGTTCTGGTATTGGAGAAGTAGTTCTGGATTTAAAGAAGTTGTTCTGGGTTTGGAGAAATTGTTCTGGGTTTGGAGAAGTAGTTCTGGATTTGGAGAAGTTGTTCTGTGTTTGGAGAAGTTGTTCTGGGATTGGAGAAGTTGTTCTGGGATTGGAGAACTTGTTCTGGGATTGGAGAAGTTGTTCTGGGATTGGAGACGTTGTTCTGGGTTTGGAGACGTTGTTCTGGGTTTGGAGACGTTGTTCTGGGTTTGGAGACGTTGTTCTGGGTTTGGAGACGTTGTTCTGGGTTTGGAGACGTTGTTCTGGGTTTGGAGACGTTGTTCTGGGTTTGGAGACGTTGTTCTGGGTTTGGAGAAGTTGTTCTGGGTTTGGAGAAGTTGTTCTGGGTTTGGAGAAGTTGTTCTGGGTTTGGAGAAGTTGTTCTGGGTTTGGAGAAGTTGTTCTGGGTTTGGAGAAGTTGTTCTGGGTTTGGAGAAGTTGTTCTGGGTTTGGAGTAGTTGTTCTGGGTTTGGAGAGTTTGCTCTGGTATTGGAGAAATTGGGTTGGAAACTTAGTTCTTGTTTTGGAGGAATTGTTCTGGGATTGGAGATATTGTTCTGTGTTTGGGGAAGTTGTTGTGGGATTGGAGAATTTGTTCTTAGTTTGAAGAATTTGTTCTGAGTTTGAAGAAGTTGTCTTGGATTGGAGAATTTGTTGTGGGACTGGAGAATTTGTTGTGGGACTGGAGAATTTGTTGTGGGACTGGAGAATTTGTTGTTGGACTGGAGAAGTTGTTCTGGGGTTGGAGAAGTTGTTCTGGGGTTGGAGAAGTTGTTCTGGGGTTGGAGAAGTTGTTCTGGGGTTGGAGAAGTTGTTCTGGGGTTGGAGAAGTTGTTCTGGGGTTGGAGAAGTTGTTCTGGGGTTGGAGAAGTTGTTCTGGGATTGCAGATATTGTTCTGGGATTGGGGAATTTTTTCTGTTTTTTTGGGAAGTTGTTCTGTATTTGGGGAAATTGTTGAAAGGTTGGGGAAGTTGTTCTGGGTTTGGAGAATTTGTTGTGGGATTGGAGAAGTTGTTCAGGGAATTTAGACCATTTTCTGGGATTGGAGAATTTGGTCTTTGTTTGGGGAAGTTGTTCTGTGTTTCGAGAATTATGTCTATGATTGGAGAAGTAGTTGTGTGGTTGGCAAAGTAGTTGTGGGGTTGGCGAAGTAGTTCTGGTATTGGAGATGTAGTTCTCGGTTCGAGAAGTTGTGCTGGGATTGGAGAAGTTGTGCTGGGATTGGAGAAGTTGTGCTGGGATTGGAGAAGTTGTGCTGGGATTGGAGAAGTTGTGCTGGGATTGGAGAAGTTGTGCTGGGATTGGAGAAGTTGTGCTGGGATTGGAGAAGTTGTGCTGGGATTGGAGAAGTTGTTCAGGGAATTTAGACCTTGTTGTGTGATTGGAGAATTTGGTCTTTGATTGGGGAACTTGTTCTGTGTTTCGAGAATTTTGTCTCTTGCTGGAAAAAATCTTCTGGGTTTGGAGAATTTGTTCTGGTTTGGGGAAGTTGTTCAGGGTTTGGGGAAGTTGTTCAGGGTTTGGGGAAGTTGTTCAGGGATTGGGGAAGTTGTTCAGGGATTGGCGATGCTTTTCAGGGATTGGGGATGTTGTTAAGTGAATTTAAACCATGTTCTGTCATTGGAAACTTTGGTCTTTGATTGGGGAACTTGTTCTGGGATTGGAGAATTTTTTTGGGATTGGAGAATTTGTTCTTGGATTGGAGATATAGTACTGTTTTGGGGAAGTTATTCAGGGTTTGGGGAAGTTGTTCAGGGTTTGGAGAAGTTGTTCAGGGTTTGGAGAAGTTGTTCTGGGTTTGGAGAAGTTTTTCTGTGTTTGTAGAATTTGTTCTGGGATTGGAGAAAGTATTCTTGGATTGGAGAATATTTTCTGGGATTGGAGTAGTTTTTCTGGGATTGGAGAATTTGTTCTGTGTTTGGGGAAGTTGTTCTGTGTTTGGGGAAGTTGTTCTGGGATTGGAGATATTGTTCTGTGTTTGGGGGAGCTGTTCGGTGGGAAGTTGTTGTGTGTTTGGGGATGTTGTTGTGTGTTTGGGGATGTTGTTGTGTGTTTGGGGATGTTGTTGTGTGTTTGGGGATGTTGTTGTGTGTTTGGGGATGTTGTTGTGTGTTTGGGGACGTTGTTGTGTGTTTGGGGACGTTGTTGTGTGTTTGGGGACGTTGTTGTGTGTTTGGGGACGTTGTTCTGTGTTTGGGGACGTTGTTCTGTGTTTGGGGACGTTGTTCTGTGTTTGGGGACGTTGTTCTGTGTTTGGGGACGTTGTTGTGTGTTTGGGGACGTTGTTGTGTGTTTGGGGACGTTGTTGTGTGTTTGGGGACGTTGTTGTGTGTTTGGGGACGTTGTTGTGTGTTTGGGGACGTTGTTGTGTGTTTGGGGACGTTGTTGTGTGTTTGGGGACGTTGTTGTGTGTTTGGGGACGTTGTTCTGTGTTTGGGGACGTTGTTCTGTGTTTGGGGACGTTGTTGTGTGTTTGGGGACGTTGTTCTGTGTTTGGGGACGTTGTTCTGTGTTTGGGGACGTTGTTCTGTGTTTGGGGACGTTGTTCTGTGTTTGGGGACGTTGTTCTGTGTTTGGGGACGTTGTTCTGTGTTTGGGGACGTTGTTCTGTGTTTGGGGACGTTGTTCTGTGTTTGGGGAAGTTGTTCTGTGTTTGGGGAAGTTGTTCTGTGTTTGGGGAAGTTGTTCTGGGATGGGAGTAGTTGTTCTGGGATTGGAGAAGTTGTCATGGGATTGGAGAAATTTTTTGGGAGTGGAGAATTTATTCTTGGATTGGAGATATTGCTCTGTCTTTGGGGAAGTTGTTCTGGGGTTGGCGAAGTAGTTCTGGTATTGGAGAAGTAGTTCTGGATTTGAAGAATTTGTTCTGGGTTTGGAGAAATTGTTCTGGGTTTGGAGAAGTAGTTCTGGATTTGGAGAATTTGTTCTGTGTTTGGAGAATTTGTTCTGTGTTTGGAGAAGTTGTTCTGGGATTGGAGAAGTTGTTCTGGGATTGGAGAAGTTGTTCTGGGATTGGAGACGTTGTTCTGGGATTGGAGACGTTGTTCTGGGTTTGGAGACGTTGTTCTGGGTTTGGAGACGTTGTTCTGGGTTTGGAGACGTTGTTCTGGGTTTGGAGACGTTGTTCTGGGTTTGGAGACGTTGTTCTGGGTTTGGAGACGTTGTTCTGGGTTTGGAGACGTTGTTCTGGGTTTGGAGAAGTTGTTCTGGGTTTGGAGAAGTTGTTCTGGGTTTGGAGAAGTTGTTCTGGGTTTGGAGAAGTTGTTCTGGGTTTGGAGAGTTTGCTCTGGTATTGGAGAAATTATTCTTGGGTTGGAAACTTAGTTCTTGTTTTGGAGGAATTGTTCTGGGATTGGAGATATTGTTCTGTGTTTGGGGAAGTTGTGGGATTGGAGAATTTGTTCTTAGTTTGAAGAATTTGTTCTGACTTTGAAGAAGCTGTCTTGGATTGGAGAATTTGTTGTGGGTTTGGAGAATTTGTTGTGGGACTGGAGAAGTTGTTCTGGGGTTGGAGAAGTTGTTCTGGGTTTGGAGAAGTTGTTCTGGGGTTGGAGAAGTTGTTCTGGGGTTGGAGAAGTTGTTCTGGGGTTGGAGAAGTTGTTCTGGGGTTGGAGAAGTTGTTCTGGGGTTGGAGAAGTTGTTCTGGGTTTGGAGAAGTTGTTCTGGGGTTGGAGAAGTTGTTCTGGGTTTGGAGAATTTGTTCTGGGATTGCAGATATTGTTCTGGGATTGGGGAATTTTTTCTGTTTTTTTGGGAAGTTGTTCTGCATTTGGGGAAATTGTTGAAAGGTTGGGGAAGTTGTTCTGGGTTTGGAGAATTTGTTGTGGGATTGGAGAAGTTGTTCAGGGAATTTAGACCATTTTCTGGGATTGGAGAATTTGGTCTTTGTTTGGGGAAGTTGTTCTGTGTTTCGAGAATTATGTCTATGATTGGAGAAGTAGTTGTGGGGTTGGCAAAGTAGTTGTGGGGTTGGCGAAGTAGTTCTGGTATTGGAGATGTAGTTCTCGGTTCGGAGAAGTTGTGCAGGGATTGGAGAAGTTGTGCAGGGATTGGAGAAGTTGTGCTGGGATTGGAGAAGTTGTGCTGGGATTGGAGAAGTTGTGCTGGGATTAGAGAAGTTGTGCTGGGATTGGAGAAGTTGTGCTGGGATTGGAGAAGTTGTGCTGGGATTGGAGAAGTTGTGCTGGGATTGGATAAGTTGTGCTGGGATTGGAGAAGTTGTGCTGGGATTGGAGAAGTTGTGCTGGGATTGGAGAAGTTGTTCAGGGAATTTAGACCTTGTTGTGTGATTGGAGAATTTGGTCTTTGATTGGGGAACTTGTTCTGTGTTTCGAGAATTTTGTCTGTTGTTGGAAAAAATCTTCTGGGTTTGGAGAATTTGTTCAGGGTTTGGGGAAGTTGTTCAGGGTTTGGGGAAGTTGTTCTGTGTTTGGGGATGTTGTTGTGTGTTTGGGGACGTTGTTGTGTGTTTGGGGACGTTGTTGTGTGTTTGGGGACGTTGTTGTGTGTTTGGGGACGTTGTTGTGTGTTTGGGGACGTTGTTGTGTGTTTGGGGACGTTGTTGTGTGTTTGGGGACGTTGTTGTGTGTTTGGGGACGTTGTTGTGTGTTTGGGGACGTTGTTGTGTGTTTGGGGACGTTGTTGTGTGTTTGGGGACGTTGTTGTGTGTTTGGGGACGTTGTTGTGTGTTTGGGGACGTTGTTGTGTGTTTGGGGACGTTGTTGTGTGTTTGGGGACGTTGTTGTGTGTTTGGGGACGTTGTTCTGTGTTTGGGGACGTTGTTCTGTGTTTGGGGAGGTTGTTCTGTGTTTGGGGAGGTTGTTCTGTGTTTGGGGACGTTGTTCTGTGTTTGGGGACGTTGTTCTGTGTTTGGGGACGTTGTTCTGTGTTTGTTTGGGGACGTTGTTCTGTGTTTGTTTGGGGAAGTTGTTCTGTGTTTGTTTGGGGAAGTTGTTCTGTGTTTGTTTGGGGAAGTTGTTCTGTGTTTGGGGAAGTTGTTCTGTGATTGGGGAAGTTGTTCTGGGATGGGAGTAGTTGTTCTGGGATTGGAGAAGTTGTCATGGGATTGGAGAAATTTTTTGGGAGTGGAGAATTTATTCTTGGATTGGAGATATTGCTCTGTCTTTGGGGAAGTTGTTCTGGGTTCGGCGAAATAGTTCTGGTATTGGAGAAGTAGTTCTGGATTTGAAGAAGTTGTTCTGGGTTTGGAGAAGTTGTTCTGGGTTTGGAGACGTTGTTCTGGGTTTGGAGAAGTAGTTCTGGGTTTGGAGAAGTAGTTCTGGGTTTGGAGAAGTTTTTCTGTGTTTGTAGAATTTGTTCTGGGTTTGGGGAAGTTATTCTTGGGTTGGAAACTTAGTTCTTGTATTGGAGATATATTGTTCTGTGTTTGGGGAAGTTGTTGTGGGATTGGAGAATTTGTTCTTAGTTTGAAGAAGTTGTCTTGGTTTGGAGAATTTGTTCTGGGATTGAAGAATTTGTTGTGGGATTGAAGAATTTGTTGTGGGATTGGAGAATTTCTTGCGGGATTGGAGAATTTCTTGCGGGATTGGAGAAGTTGTTCTGGGGTTGGAGAAGTTGTTCTGGGGTTGGAGAAGTTGTTCTGGGGTTGGAGAAGTTGTTCTGGGGTTGGAGAAGTTGTTCTGGGGTTGGAGAAGTTGTTCTGGGGTTGGAGAAGTTGTTCTGGGGTTGGAGAATTTGTTCTGGGGTTGGAGAAGTTGTTCTGGGGTTGGAGAAGTTGTTCTGGGGTTGGAGAAGTTGTTCTGGGGTTGGAGAAGTTGTTCTGTTTTTTTGGGAAGTTGTTCTGCATTTGGGGAAATTGTTGAAAGGTTGGAGAAGTTGTTCTGGGTTTGGAGAATTTGTTGTGGGATTGGAGAAGTTGTTCAGGGAATTTAGACCATTTTCTGGGATTGGAGAATTTGGTCTTTGTTTGGGGAAGTTGTTCTGTGTTTCGAGAATTATGTCTATGATTGGAGAAGTAGTTGTGGGGTTGGCGAAGTAGTTCTGGTATTGGAGAAGTAGTTCTGGGATTGGAGTATTTGTTCAGGGATTGGGGAAGTTGTTCAGGTATTGGGGATGTTGTTCAGGGACTTTTGACCATGTTCTGTGATTAGGAACTTTGGTCTTTTTATTACGGAAGTTCTTCTGGCATTGGAGAATATCTGGGATTGGAGAAGTTGTTCTGGGATAGGAGAAGTTGTTCTGGGATGGGAGTAGTTGTTCTGGGATTGGAGAAGTTGTCATGGGATTGGAGAAATTTTTTGGGAGTGGAGAATTTATTCTTGGATTGGAGATATTGCTCTGTCTTTGGGGAAGTTGTTCTGGGTTTGGAGAAGTAGTTCTGTGTTTGGAGAAGTAGTTCTGGATTTGGAGAAGTTGTTCTGTGTTTGGAGAAGTTGTTCTGGGATTGGAGAAGTTGTTCTGGGATTGGAGAAGTTGTTCTGGGTTTGGAGAAGTTGTTCTGGGTTTGGAGAAGTTGTTCTGGGTTTGGAGACGTTGTTCTGGGTTTGGAGACGTTGTTCTGGGTTTGGAGAATTTGTTCTGGGTTTGGAGAAGTTGTTGTGGGTTTGGAGAGTTTGCTCTGGTATTGGAGAAATTATTCTTGGGTTGGAAACTTAGTTCTTGTTTTGGAGGAATTGTTCTGGGATTGGAGATATTGTTCTGTGTTTGGGGAAGTTGTTGTGGGATTGGAGAATTTGTTCTTAGTTTGAAGAATTTGTTCTGAGTTTGAAGAAGTTGTCTTGGATTGGAGAATTTGTTGTTGGATTGGAGAATTTGTTGTGGGATTGGAGAATTTCTTCTGGGGTTGGAGAAGTTGTTCTGGGGTTGGAGAAGTTGTTCTGGGGTTGGAGAAGTTTTTCTGTTTTTTTGGGAAGTTGTTCTGCATTTGGGGAAATTGTTGAAAGGTTGGGGAAGTTGTTCTGGGTTTGGAGAATTTGTTGTGGGATTGGAGAAGTTGTTCAGGGAATTTAGACCATTTTCTGGGATTGGAGAATTTGGTCTTTGTTTGGGGAAGTTGTTCTGTGTTTCGAGAATTATGTCTATGATTGGAGAAGTAGTTGTGGGGTTGGCAAAGTAGTTGTGGGGTTGGCGAAGTAGTTGTGGTATTGGAGAAGTAGTTCTGGGATTGGAGTATTTGTTCAGGGATTGGGGAAGTTGTTCAGGTATTGGGGATGTTGTTCAGGGAAGTTTGACCATGTTCTGTGATTAGGAACTTTGGTCTTTTTATTATGGAAGTTCTTCTGGCATTGGAGAATATCTGGGATTGGAGAAGTTGTTCTGGGATAGGAGAAGTTGTTCTGGGATGGGAGTAGTTGTTCTGGGATTGGAGAAGTTGTCATGGGATTGGAGAAATTTTTTGGGAGTGGAGAATTTATTCTTGGATTGGAGATATTGCTCTGTCTTTGGGGAAGTTGTTCTGGGTTTGGAGCAGTAGTTCTGGGTTTGGAGAATTTATTTCTGGATTTGGAGAAGTTGTTCTGGGATTGGAGAAGTTGTTCTGGGATTGGAGAAGTTGTTCTGGGTTTGGAGACGTTGTTCTGGGTTTGGAGACGTTGTTCTGGGTTTGGAGACGTTGTTCTGGGTTTGGAGACGTTGTTCTGGGTTTGGAGACGTTGTTCTGGGTTTGGAGAAGTTGTTCTGGGTTTGGAGAAGTTGTTCTGGGTTTGGAGAAGTTGTTCTGGGTTTGGAGAAGTTGTTCTGGGTTTGGAGAAGTTGTTCTGGGTTTGGAGAAGTTGTTCTGGGTTTGGAGAAGTTGTTCTGGGTTTGGAGAAGTTGTTCTGGGTTTGGAGAAGTTGTTCTGGGTTTGGAGAGTTTGCTCTGGTATTGGAGAATTTATTCTTGGGTTGGAAACTTAGTTCTTGTTTTGTAGGAATTGTTCTGGGATTGGAGATATTGTTCTGTGTTTGGGGAAGTTGTTGTGGGATTGGAGAATTTGTTCTGAGATTGAAGAAGTTGTCTTGGATTGGAGAATTTGTTGTGGGATTGGAGAATTTGTTCTGGGGTTGTAAAATTTGTTCTGAGTTTGAAGAAGTTGTCTTGGATTGGAGAATTTGTTGTGGTATTGGAGAGTTTGTTTTGGGGTTGGAGAAGTTGTTCTGGGGTTGGAGAAGTTGTTCTGGGGTTGGAGAAGTTGTTCTGGGGTTGGAGAAGTTGTTCTGGGGTTGGAGAAGTTGTTCTGGGGTTGGAGAAGTTGTTCTGGGGTTGGAGAAGTTGTTCTGGGGTTGGAGAAGTTGTTCTGGGGTTGGAGAAGTTGTTCTGGGGTTGGAGAAGTTGTTCTGGGGTTGGAGAAGTTGTTCTGGGGTTGGAGAAGTTGTTCTGGGGTTGGAGAAGTTGTTCTGGGGTTGGGGAAGTTGTTCTGGGGTTGGGGAAGTTGTTCTGGGGTTGGGGAAGTTGTTCTGGGGTTGGGGAAGTTGTTCTGGGGTTGGAGAAATTTTTCTGTTTTTTTGGGAAGTTGTTCTGCATTTGGGGAAATTGTTGAAAGGTTGGTTAAGTTGTTCTGGGTTTGGAGAATTTGTTGTGGGATTGGAGAAGTTGTTCAGGGAATTTAGACCATTTTCTGGGATTGGAGAATTTGGTCTTTGTTTGGGGAACTTTTTCTGTGTTTTGAGAATTATGTCTATCATTGGAGAAGTAGTTGTGGGGTTGGCAAAGTAGTTGTGGGGTTGGCGAATTAGTTCTGGTATTGGAGATGTAGTTCTCGGTTCGGAGAAGTTGTGCTGGGATTGGAGAAGTTGTGCTGGGATTGGAGAAGTTGTGCTGGGATTGGAGAAGTTGTGCTGGGATTGGAGAAGTTGTGCTGGGATTGGAGAAGTTGTGCTGGGATTGGAGAAGTTGTGCTGGGATTGGAGAAGTTGTTCATGGAATTTAGACCTTGTTGTGTGATTGGAGAATTTGGTCTTTGATTGGGGAACTTGTTCTGTGTTTCGAGAATTTTGTCTGTTGTTGGAAAAAATCTTCTGGGTTTGGAGAATTTGTTCTGGTTTGGGGAAGTTGTTCAGGGTTTGGGGAAGTTGTTCAGGGTTTGGGGAAGTTGTTCAGGGTTTGGGGAAGTTGTTCAGGGTTTGGGGAAGTTGTTCAGGGTTTGGGGAAGTTGTTCAGGGTTTGGGGAAGTTGTTCAGGGATTGGCGATGCTTTTCAGGGATTGGGGATGTTGTTAAGTGAATTGAAACCATGTTCTGTCATTGGAAACTTTGGTCTTTGGGGAACTTGTTCTGGGATTGGAGAATTTTTTTGGGATTGGAGAATTTGTTCTTGGATTGGAGTAATAGTACTGTTTTGGGGAAGTTGTTCAGGGATTGGGGAAGTTGTTCAGGGTTTGGAGAAGTTGTTCTGTGTTTGGTGAAGTTGTTCTGGGATTGGAGAAGTTGTTCTGTGTTTGGAGAAGTTGTTCTGTGTTTGGAGAAGTTGTTCTGTGTTTGGAGAATTTGTTCTGGGTTTGGAGACGTTGTTCTGGGTTTGGAGACGTTGTTCTGGGTTTGGAGAAGTTGTTCTGGGGTTGGAGAAGTTGTTCTGGGTTTGGAGTGTTTGCTCTGGTATTGGAGAAATTATTCTTGGGTTGGAAACTTAGTTCTTGTTTTGTAGGAATTGTTCTGGGATTGGAGATATTGTTCTGTGTTTGGGAAGTTGTCTTGGATTGGAGAATTTGTTGTGGGATTGGAGAAGTTGTTCTGGGGTTGGAGAAGTTGTTCTGGGGTTGGAGAAGTTGTTCTGGGGTTGGAGAAGTTGTTCTGGGGTTGGAGAATTTGTTCTGGTGTTGGAGAAGTTGTTCAGGGGTTGGAGAAGTTGTTCTGGGATTGCAGATATTGTTCTGGGATTGGGGAATATTTTCTGTTTTTTTGGGAAGTTGTTCTGCATTCGGGGAAATTGTTGAAAGGTTGGGTAAGTTGTTCTGGGTTTGGAGAATTTGTTGTGGGATTGGAGAAGTTGTTCAGGGAATTTAGACCATTTTCTGGGATTGGAGAATTTGGTCTTTGTTTGGGGAAGTTGTTCTGTGTTTCGAGAATTATGTCTATGATTGGAGAAGTAGTTGTGGGGTTGGCAAAGTAGTTGTGGGGTTGGCGAAGTAGTTCTGGTATTGGAGATGTAGTTCTCGGTTCGGAGAAGTTGTGCTGGGATTGGAGAAGTTGTGCTGGGTTTGGAGAAGTTGTGCTGGGATTGGAGAAGTTGTGCTCGGATTGGAGAAGTTGTGCTGGGATTGGAGAAGTTGTGCTGGGATTGGAGAAGTTGTGCTGGGATTGGAGATGTTGTGCTGGGATTGGAGAAGTTGTGCTGGGATTGGAGAAGTTGTGCTGGGATTGGAGAAGTTGTGCTGGGATTGGAGAAGTTGTGCTGGGATTGGAGAAGTTGTGCTGGGATTGGAGAAGTTGTGCTGGGATTGGAGAAGTTGTTCAGGGAATTTAGACCTTGTTGTGTGATTGGAGAATTTGGTCTTTGATTGGGGAACTTGTTCTGTGTTTCGAGAATTTTGTCTCTTGCTGGAAAAAGTCTTCTGGGTTTGGAGAATTTGTTCTGGTTTGGGGAAGTTGTTCAGGGTTTGGGGAAGTTGTTCAGGGTTTGGGGAAGTTGTTCAGGGATTGGCGATGCTTTTCAGGGATTGGGGATGTTGTTAAGTGAATTTAAACCATGTTCTGTCATTGGAAACTTTGGTCTTTGATTGGGGAACTTGTTCTGGGATTGCAGAATTTTTTTGGGATTGGAGAATTTGTTCTTGGATTGGAGATATAGTACTGTTTTGGGGAAGTTGTTCAGGGATTGGGGAAGTTGTTCAGGGTTTGGAGAAGTTGTTCAGGGTTTGGAGAAGTTGTTCAGGGTTTGGAGAAGTTGTTCTGGGTTTGGAGAAGTTTTTCTGTGTTTGTAGAATTTGTTCTGGGATTGGAGAAAGTATTCTTGGATTGGAGAATTTGTTCTGTGTTTGGGGATGTTGTTCTGTGTTTGGGGATGTTGTTCTGTGTTTGGGGAAGTTGTTCTGTGTTTGGGGAAGTTGTTCTGTGTTTGGGGAAGTTGTTCTGGGTTTGGAGATATTGTTCTGTGTTTGGGGGAGTTGTTCGGTGGGAAGTTGTTCTGTGTTTGGGGATGTTGTTCTGTGTTTGGGGATGTTGTTCTCTGTTTGGAGATGTTGTTCTCTGTTTGGAGATGTTGTTCTGTGTTTGGGGATGTTGTTCTGTGTTTGGGGATGTTGTTCTGTGTTTGGGGATGTTGTTCTGTGTTTGGGGATGTTGTTCTGTGTTTGGGGATGTTGTTCTGTGTTTGGGGATGTTGTTCTGTGTTTGGGGATGTTGTTCTGTGTTTGGGGATGTTGTTCTGTGTTTGGGGATGTTGTTCTGAATGGGAGTAGTTTTTCTGGGATTGGAGAAATTGTCATGGGATTGGAGAAGTTGTCATGGGATTGGAGAAGTTGTCATGGGATTGGAGAATTTATTCTTGGATTGGAGATATTGCTCTGTCTTTGGGGAAGTTGTTCTGGGGTTGGCGAAGTAGTTCTGGTATTGGAGAAGTAGTTCTTTATTTGAAGAAGTTGTTCTGGGTTTGGTGAAGTAGTTCTGGGTTTGGAGAAGTAGTTCTGGGTTTGGAGAAGTAGTTCTGGGTTTGGAGAAGTAGTTCTGGGTTTGGAGAAGTTTTTCTGTGTTTGTAGAATTTGTTCTGGGTTTGGGGAAGTTATTCTTGGGTTGGAAATTAGTTCTTGCATTGGAGATATATTGTTCTGTGTTTGGTGATGTTGTGGGAATGGAGAATTTGTTCTTAGTTTGAAGAAGTTGTTCTGAGTTTGAAGAAGTTGTCTTGGTTTGTAGAATTTGTTCTTAGTTTGAAGAATTTGTTGCGGGATTGGAGAATTTGTTGTGGGATTGGAGAATTTGTTGTGGGATTGGAGAATTTGTTGTGGGGTTGGAGAATTTGTTCTGGGGTTGGAGAAGTTGTTCTGGGGTTGGAGAAGTTGTTCTGGGTTTGGAGAATTTGTTCTGGGTTTGGAGAAGTTGTTCTGGGTTTGGAGAGTTTGCTCTGGTATTGGAGAAATTATTCTTGGGTTGGAAACTTAGTTCTTGTTTTGGAGGAATTGTTCTGGGATTGGAGATATTGTTCTGTGTTTGGGGAAGTTGTTGTGGGATTGGAGAATTTGTTCTTAGTTTGAAGAATTTGTTCTGAGTTTGAAGAAGTTGTCTTGGATTGGAGAATTTGTTGTGGGATTGGTGAATTTGTTGTGGGATTGGAGAATTTGTTCTGGGGTTGGAGAATTTGTTCTGGGGTTGGAGAAGTTGTTCTGGGTTTGGAGAAGTTGTTCTGGGTTTGGAGAAGTTGTTCTGGGTTTGGAGAAGTTGTTCTGGGTTTGGAGAAGTTGTTCTGGGTTTGGAGAAGTTGTTCTGGGTTTGGAGAAGTTGTTCTGGGTTTGGAGAAGTTGTTCTGGGTTTGGAGAATTTATTCTTGGGTTGGAAACTTAGTTCTTGTTTTGTAGGAATTGTTCTGGGATTGGAGATATTGTTCTGTGTTTGGGGAAGTTGTTGTGGGATTGGAGAATTTGTTCTGAGATTGAAGAAGTTGTCTTGGATTGGAGAATTTGTTGTGGGATTGGAGAATTTGTTCTGGGGTTGTAAAATTTGTTCTGAGTTTGAAGAAGTTGTCTTGGATTGGAGAATTTGTTGTGGTATTGGAGAGTTTGTTCTGGGGTTGGAGAAGTTGTTCTGGGGTTGGAGAAGTTGTTCTGGGGTTGGAGAAGTTGTTCTGGGGTTGGAGAAGTTGTTCTGGGGTTGGAGAAGTTGTTCTGGGGTTGGAGAAGTTGTTCTGGGGTTGGAGAAGTTGTTCTGGGGTTGGAGAAGTTGTTCTGGGGTTGGAGAAGTTGTTCTGGGGTTGGAGAAGTTGTTCTGGGGTTGGAGAAGTTGTTCTGGGGTTGGAGAAGTTGTTCTGGGGTTGGAGAAGTTGTTCTGGGGTTGGAGAAGTTGTTCTGGGGTTGGAGAAGTTGTTCTGGGGTTGGAGAAGTTGTTCTGGGGTTGGAGAAGTTGTTCTGGGGTTGGAGAATTTGTTCTGGGGTTGGAGAATTTGTTCTGGGGTTGGAGAATTTGTTCTGGGGTTGGAGAAGTTGTTCTGGGGTTGGAGAAGTTGTTCTGGGGTTGGAGAAGTTGTTCTGGGGTTGGAGAAGTTGTTCTGGGGTTGGAGAAGTTGTTCTGGGGTTGGAGAAGTTGTTCTGGGGTTGGAGAAGTTGTTCAGGGGTTGGAGAAGTTGTTCTGGGATTGCAGATATTGTTCTGGGATTGGGGAATTTTTTCTGTTTTTTTGGGAAGTTGTTCTGCATTCGGGGAAATTGTTGAAAGGTTGGGTAAGTTGTTCTGGGTTTGGAGAATTTGTTGTGGGATTGGAGAAGTTGTTCAGGGAATTTAGACCATTTTCTGGGATTGGAGAATTTGGTCTTTGTTTGGGGAAGTTGTTCTGTGTTTCGAGAATTATGTCTATGATTGGAGAAGTAGTTGTGGGGTTGGCAAAGTAGTTGTGGGGTTGGCGAAGTAGTTCTGGTATTGGAGATGTAGTTCTGGGATTGGAGTATTTGTTCAGGGATTGGGGAAGTTGTTCAGGTATTGGGGATGTTGTTCAGGGACTTTTGACCATGTTCTGTGATTAGGAACTTTGGTCTTATTACGGAAGTTCTTCTGGCATTGGAGAATATCTGGGATTGGAGAATTTGTTCTGGGATAGGAGAAGTTGTTCTGGGATGGGAGTAGTTGTTCTGGGATTGGAGAAGTTGTCATGGGATTGGAGAAATTTTTTGGGAGTGGAGAATTTATTCTTGGATTGGAGATATTGCTCTGTCTTTGGGGAAGTTGTTCTGGGTTTGGAGAAGTAGTTCTGGGTTTGGAGAAGTAGTTCTGTGTTTGGAGAAGTTGTTCTGTGTTTGGTGAAGTTGTTGTGGGATTGGAGAAGTTGTTCTGGGATTGGAGAAGTTGTTCTGGGTTTGGAGAAGTTTTTCTGTGTTTGGTGAAGTTGTTCTGGGATTGGAGACGTTGTTCTGGGTTTGGAGACGTTGTTCTGGGTATGGAGAAGTTGTTCTGTGTTTGGAGATATTGTTCTGTGTTTGGAGAATTTGTTCTGGGTTTGGAGAGTTTGCTCTGGTATTGGAGAAATTATTCTTGGGTTGGAAACTTAGTTCTTGTTTTGGAGGAATTGTTCTGGGATTGGAGATATTGTTCTGTGTTTGGGGAAGTTGTTGTGGGATTGGAGAATTTGTTCTTAGTTTGAAGAATTTGTTCTGAGTTTGAAGAAGTTGTCTTGGATTGGAGAATTTGTTGTGGGATTGGTGAATTTGTTCTGGGGTTGGAGAATTTGTTCTGGGGTTGGAGAAGTTGTTCTGGGGTTGGAGAAGTTGTTCTGGGGTTGGAGAAGTTGTTCTGGGGTTGGAGAAGTTGTTCTGGGGTTGGAGAAGTTGTTCTGGGGTTGGAGAAGTTGTTCTGGGGTTGGAGAAGTTGTTCTGGGGTTGGAGAAGTTGTTCTGGGGTTGGAGAAGTTGTTCTGGGGTTGGAGAAGTTGTTCTGGGGTTGGGGAACTTGTTCTGGGGTTGGGGAAGTTGTTCTGGGGTTGGAGAAGTTGTTCTGGGGTTGGAGAAATTTTTCTGTTTTTTTGGGAAGTTGTTCTGCATTTGGGGAAATTGTTGAAAGGTTGGTTAAGTTGTTCTGGGTTTGGAGAATTTGTTGTGGGATTGGAGAAGTTGTTCAGGGAATTTAGACCATTTTCTGGGATTGGAGAATTTGGTCTTTGTTTGGGGAAGTTGTTCTGTGTTTCGAGAATTATGTCTATGATTGGAGAAGTAGTTGTGGGGTTGGCAAAGTAGTTGTGGGGTTGGCGAAGTAGTTGTGGTATTGGAGAAGTAGTTCTGGGATTGGAGTATTTGTTCAGGGATTGGGGAAGTTGTTCAGGTATTGGGGATGTTGTTCAGGGAATTTTGACCATGTTCTGTGATTAGGAACTTTGGTCTTTTTATTACGGAAGTTCTTCTGGCATTGGAGAATATCTGGGATTGGTGAAGTTGTTCTGGGATAGGAGAAGTTGTTCTGGGATGGGAGTAGTTGTTCTGGGATTGGAGAAGTTGTCATGGGATTGGAGAAATTTTTTGGGAGTGGAGAATTTATTCTTGGATTGGAGATATTGCTCTGTCTTTGGGGAAGCTGTTCTGGGTTTGGAGAAGTAGTTCTGGATTTGGAGAAGTTGTTCTGGGTTTGGAGAAGTTGTTCTGGGTTTGGAGAAGTTGTTCTGGGTTTGGAGAAGTTGTTCTGGGTTTGGTGAAGTTGTTCTGGGTTTGGAGAAGTTGTTCTGGGTTTGGAGAAGTTGTTCTGGGTTTGGAGAGTTTGCTCTGGTATTGGAGAAATTATTCTTGGGTCGGAAACTTAGTTCTTGTTTTGGAGGAATTGTTCTGGGATTGGAGATATTGTTCTGTGTTTGGGGAAGTTGTTGTGGGATTGGAGAATTTGTTCTTAGTTTGAAGAATTTGTTCTGAGTTTGAAGAAATTGTTCTGAGTTTGAAGAAGTTGTCTTGGATTGGAGAATTTGTTGTGGGGTTGGAGAATTTGTTGTGGGGTTGGAGAATTTGTTCTGGGGTTGGAGAAGTTGTTCTGGGGTTGGAGAAGTTGTTCTGGGGTTGGGTAGGTTGTTCTGGGGTTGGAGAAGTTGTTCTGGGGTTGGAGAAGTTGTTCTGGGGTTGGAGAAGTTGTTCTGGGGTTGGAGAAGTTGTTCTGGGGTTGGAGAAGTTGTTCTGGGGTTGGAGAAGTTGTTCTGGGGTTGGAGAAGTTGTTCTGGGGTTGGAGAAGTTGTTCTGGCATTGCAGATATTGTTCTGTGTTTGGGGAATTTTTTCTGTTTTTTTGGGAAGTTGTTCTGCATTTGGGGAAATTGTTGAAATGTTGGAGAAGTTGTTCTGGGTTTGGAGAATTTGTTGTGGGATTGGAGAAGTTGTTCAGGGAATTTAGACCATTTTCTGGGATTGGAGAATTTGGTCTTTGTTTGGGGAAGTTGTTCTGTGTTTCGAGAATTATGTCTATGATTGGAGAAGTAGTTGTGGGGTTGGCAAAGTAGTTGTGGGGTTGGCGAAGTAGTTGTGGTATTGGAGAAGTAGTTCTGGGATTGGAGTATTTGTTCAGGGATTGGGGAAGTTGTTCAGGTATTGGGGATGTTGTTCAGGGACTTTTGACCATGTTCTGTGATTAGGAACTTTGGTGTTTTTATTACGGAAGTTCTTCTGGCATTGGAGAATATCTGGGATTGGAGAAGTTGTTCTGGGATTGGAGAAGTTGTTCTGGGATGGGAGTAGTTGTTCTGGGATTGGAGAAGTTGTCATGGGATTGGAGAAATTTTTTGGGAGTGGAGAATTTATTCTTGGATTGGAGATATTGCTCTGTCTTTGGGGAAGTTGTTCTGGGTTTGGAGCAGTAGTTCTGGATTTGGAGAAGTTGTTCTGTGTTTGGAGAAGTTGTTCTGTGTTTGGTGAAGTTGTTGTGGGATTGGAGAAGTTGTTCTGGGATTGGAGAAGTTGTTCTGGGTTTGGAGAAGTTGTTCTGGGTTTGGAGAAGTTGTTCTGGGTTTGGAGAAGTTGTTCTGGGTTTGGAGAAGTTGTTCTGGGGTTGGAGAAGTTGTTCTGGGTTTGGAGAAGTTGTTCTGGGTTTGGAGACGTTGTTCTGGGTTTGGAGAAGTTGTTCTGGGTTTGGAGAAGTTGTTCTGGGTTTGGAGAGTTTGCTCTGGTATTGGTGAAATTATTCTTGGGTTGGAAACTTAGTTCTTGTTTTGGAGGAATTGTTCTGGGATTGGAGATATTGTTCTGTGTTTGGGGAAGTTGTTGTGGGATTGGAGAATTTGTTCTTAGTTTGAAGAATTTGTTCTGAGTTTGAAGAAGTTGTCTTGGTTTGGAGAATTTGTTGTGGGATTGGAGAAGTAGTTCTGGGGTTGGAGAAGTAGTTCTGGGTTTGGAGAAGTAGTTCTGGGGTTGGAGAAGTAGTTCTGGGGTTGGAGAAGTTGTTCTGGGGTTGGAGAAGTTGTTCTGTGTTTGGAGAAGTTGTTCTGGGGTTGGAGAAGTTGTTCTGGGGTTGGAGAAGTTGTTCTGGGGTTGGAGAAGTTGTTCTGGGGTTGGAGAAGTTGTTCTGGGGTTGGAGAAGTTGTTCTGGGGTTGGGGAAGTTTTTCCGTTTTTTTGGGAAGTTGTTCTGCATTTGGGGAAAGTGTTGAAAGGGTGGAGAAGTTGTTCTGGGTTTGGAGAATTTGTTGTGGGATTGGAGAAGTTGTTCAGGGAATTTAGACCATTTTCTGGGATTGGAGAATTTGGTCTTTGTTTGGGGAAGTTGTTCTGTGTTTCGAGAATTATGTCTATGATTGGAGAAGTAGTTGTGGGGTTGGCAAAGTAGTTGTGGGGTTGGCGAAGTAGTTGTGGTATTGGAGAAGTAGTTCTGGGATTGGAGTATTTGTTCAGGGATTGGGGAAGTTGTTCAGGTATTGGGGATGTTGTTCAGGGAATTTTGACCATGTTCTGTGATTAGGAACTTTGGTCTTTTTATTACGGAAGTTCTTCTGGCATTGGAGAATATCTGGGATTGGAGAAGTTGTTCTGGGATAGGAGAAGTTGTTCTGGGATGGGAGTAGTTGTTCTGGGATTGGAGAAGTTGTCATGGGATTGGAGAAATTTTTTGGGAGTGGAGAATTTATTCTTGGATTGGAGATATTGCTCTGTCTTTGGGGAAGTAGTTCTGGGTTTGGAGAAGTAGTTCTGGGTTTGGAGAAGTAGTTCTGGATTTGGAGAAGTTGTTCTGTGTTTGGAGAAGTTGTTCTGTGTTTGGAGAAGTTGTTCTGTGTTTGGAGAAGTTGTTCAGGGTTTGGAGAAGTTGTTCTGGGTTTGGAGACGTTGTTCTGGGTTTGGAGAAGTTGTTCTGGGTTTGGAGAGTTTGCTCTGGTATTGGAGAAATTATTCTTGGGTTGGAAACTTAGTTCTTGTTTTGGAGGAATTGTTCTGGGATTGGAGATATTGTTCTGTGTTTGGGGATGTTGTTGTGGGATTGGAGAATTTGTTCTGAGATTGAAGAAGTTGTCTTGGTTTGGAAAATTTGTTGTGGGATTGGAGAATTTCTTCTGGGGTTGTAGAATTTGTTCTGGGGCTGGAGAAATTCTTCTGGGGTTGGAGAAGTTGTTCTGGGGTTGGAGAAGTTGTTCTGGGGTTGGAGAAGTTGTTCTGGGGTTGGAGAAGTTGTTCTGGGGTTGGAGAAGTTGTTCTGGGGTTGGAGAAGTTGTTCTGGGGTTGGAGAAGTTGTTCTGGGGTTGGAGAAGTTGTTCTGGGGTTGGAGAAGTTGTTCTGGGGTTGGAGAAGTTGTTCTGGGGTTGGAGAAGTTGTTCTGGGGTTGGAGAAGTTGTTCCTGGGTTGGGGAAGTTGTTCTTGGATTGCAGATATTGTTCTGTGTTTGGGGAAGTTTTTCTGTTTTTTTGGGAAGTTGTTCTGCATTTGGGGAAATTGTTGAAAGGTTGGGGAAGTTGTTCTGGGTTTGGAGAATTTGTTGTGGGATTGGAGAAGTTGTTCAGGGAATTTAGACCATTTTCTGGGATTGGAGAATTTGGTCTTTGTTTGGGGAAGTTGTTCTGTGTTTCGAGAATTATGTCTATGATTGGAGAAGTAGTTGTGGGGTTGGCAAAGTAGTTGTGGGATTGGCGAAGTAGTTGTGGTATTGGAGAAGTAGTTCTGGGATTGGAGTATTTGTTCAGGGATTGGGGAAGTTGTTCAGGTATTGGGGATGTTGTTCAGGGAATTTTGACCATGTTCTGTGATTAGGAACTTTAGTCTTTTTATTACGGAAGTTCTTCTGGCATTGGAGAATATCTGGGATTGGAGAAGTTGTTCTGGGATAGGAGAAGTTGTTCTGGGATGGGAGTAGTTGTTCTGGGATTGGAGAAGTTGTCATGGGATTGGAGAAATTTTTTGGGAGTGGAGAATTTATTCTTGGATTGGAGATATTGCTCTGTCTTTGGGGAAGTAGTTCTGGGATGGGAGAAGTAGTTCTGGATTTGGAGAAATTGTTCTGGGTTTGGAGAAGTTGTTCTGGGTTTGGTGAAGTTGTTGTGGGATTGGAGAAGTTGTTCTGGGTTTGGAGAAGTTGTTCTGGGGTTGGAGAAGTTGTTCTGTGTTTGGAGAAGTTGTTCTGTGTTTGGAGAATTTGTTCTGGGTTTGGAGAATTTGTTCTGTGTTTGGAGAATTTGTTCTGGGTTTGGAGAAGTTGTTCTGGGTTTGGAGAGTTTGCTCTGGTATTGGAGAAATTATTCTTGGGTTGGAAACTTAGTTCTTGTTTTGGAGGAATTGTTCTGGGATTGGAGATATTGTTCTGTGTTTGGGGAAGTTGTGGGATTGGAGAATTTGTTCTGGGATTGGAGAAGTTGTTCAGGGAATTTAGACCATTTTCTGGGATTGGAGAATTTGGTCTTTGATTGGGGAACTTGTTCTGGGATTGGAGAATTTTTTTGGGATTGGAGAATTTGTTCTTGGATTGGAGATATAGTACTGTTTTGTGGAAGTTGTTCAGGGATTGGGGAAGTTGTTCTGGGTTTGGAGAAGTTGTTCAGGGTTTGGAGAAGTTGTTCTGGGTTTGGAGAAGTTTTTCTGTGTTTGTAGAATTTGTTCTGGGATTGGAGAAAGTATTCTTGGATTGGAGAATTTGTTCTGTGTTTGGGGATGTTGTTCTGTGTTTGGGGAAGTTGTTCTGTGTTTGGGGAAGTTGTTCTGGGATTGGAGATATTGTTCTGTGTTTGGGGGAGTTGTTCGTTGGAAAGTTGTTCTGTGTTTGGGGATGTTGTTCTGTGTTTGGGGATGTTGTTCTGTGTTTGGGGATGTTGTTCTGTGTTTGGGGATGTTGTTCTGTGTTTGGGGATGTTGTTCTGTGTTTGGGGATGTTGTTCTGTGATTGGGGATGTTGTTCTGTGTTTGGGGATGTTGTTCTGTGTTTGGGGATGTTGTTCTGTGTTTGGGGATGTTGTTCTGTGTTTGGGGATGTTGTTCTGTGTTTGGGGAATTTGTTCTGAATGGGAGTAGTTTTTCTGGGATTGGAGAAATTGTCATGGGATTGGAGAAGTTGTCATGGGTTTGGAGAAGTTGTCATGGGATTGGAGAATTTATTCTTGGATTGGAGATATTGCTCTGTCTTTGGGGAAGTTGTTCTGGGGTTGGCGAAGTAGTTCTGGTATTGGAGAAGTAGTTCTGGATTTGAAGAAGTTGTTCTGTGTTTGGTGAAGTTGTTCTGGGTTTGGAGAAGTAGTTCTGGGTTTGGAGAAGTTTTTCTGTGTTTGTAGAATTTGTTCTGGGTTTGGGGAAGTTATTCTTGGGTTGGAAATTAGTTCTTGTATTGGAGATATATTGTTCTGTGTTTGGGGATGTTGTGGGAATGGAGAATTTGTTCTTAGTTTGAAGAATTTGTTCTGAGTTTGAAGAAGTTGTCTTGGTTTGTAGAATTTGTTCTTAGTTTGAAGAATTTGTTGCGGGATTGGAGAATTTGTTGTGGGATTGGAGAATTTGTTGTGGGATTGGAGAATTTGTTGTGGGATTGGAGAATTTGTTGTGGGGTTGTAGAATTTGTTCTGGGGTTGGAGAAGTTGTTCTGGGGTTGGAGAAGTTGTTCTGGGGTTGGAGAAGTTGTTCTGGGGTTGGAGAAGTTGTTCTGGGGTTGGAGAAGTTGTTCTGGGGTTGGAGAAGTTGTTCTGGGGTTGGAGAAGTTGTTCTGGGGTTGGAGAAGTTGTTCTGGGGTTGGAGAAGTTGTTCTGGGGTTGGAGAAGTTGTTCTGGGGTTGGAGAAGTTGTTCAGGGGTTGGAGAAGTTGTTCTGGGGTTGGAGAAGTTGTTCTGTGTTTGTGGAAGTTTTTCTGTTTTTTTGGGAAGTTATTCTGCAGTTGGGGAAATTGTTGAAAGGTTGGAGAAGTTGTTCTGGGTTTGGAGAATTTGTTGTGGGATTGGAGAAGTTGTTCAGGGAATTTAGACCATTTTCTGGGATTGGAGAATTTGGTCTTTGTTTGGGGAAGTTGTTCTGTGTTTCGAGAATTATGTCTATGATTGGAGAAGTAGTTGTGGGGTTGGCGAAGTAGTTCTGGTATTGGAGAAGTAGTTCTGGGATTGGAGTATTTGTTCAGGGATTGGGGAAGTTGTTCAGGTATTGGGGATGTTGTTCAGGGACTTTTGACCATGTTCTGTGATTAGGAACTTTGGTGTTTTTATTACGGAAGTTCTTCTGGCATTGGAGAATATCTGGGATTGGAGAAGTTGTTCTGGGATAGGAGAAGTTGTTCTGGGATGGGAGTAGTTGTTCTGGGATTGGAGAAGTTGTCATGGGATTGGAGAAATTTTTTGGGAGTGGAGAATTTATTCTTGGATTGGAGATATTGCTCTGTCTTTGGGGAAGTTGTTCTGGGTTTGGAGCAGTAGTTCTGGATTTGGAGAAGTTGTTCTGGGTTTGGAGAAGTTGTTCTGTGTTTGGTGAAGTTGTTGTGGGATTGGAGAAGTTGTTCTGGGTTTGGAGAAGTTGTTCTGGGTTTGGAGAAGTTTTTCTGTGTTTGGAGAATTTGTTCTGGGTTTGGAGACGTTGTTCTGGGGTTGGAGAAGTTGTTCAGGGTTTGAAGAGTTTGCTCTGGTATTGGAGAAATTATTCTTGGGTTGGAAACTTAGTTCTTGTTTTGGAGGAATTGTTCTGGGATTGGAGATATTGTTCTGTGTTTGGGGAAGTTGTTGTGGGATTGGAGAATTTGTTCTTAGTTTGAAGAATTTGTTCTGAGTTTGAAGAAGTTGTCTTGGATTGGAGAATTTGTTGTGGGATTGGAGAATTTGTTGTGGGATTGGAGAATTTGTTCTGGGGTTGGACAAGTTGTTCAGGGGTTGGGGAAGTTGTTCTGGGATTGCAGATATTGTTCTGTGTTTGGGGAATTTTTTCTGTTTTTTTGGGAAGTTGTTCTGCATTTGGGGAAATTGTTGAAAGGCTGGGGAACTTGTTCTGGGTTTGGAGAATTTGTTGTGGGATTGGAGAAGTTGTTCAGGGAATTTAGACCATTTTCTGGGATTGTAGAATTTGGTCTTTGTTTGGGGAACTTGTTCTGTGTTTCGAGAATTATGTCTATGATTGGAGAAGTAGTTGTGGGGTTGGCAAAGTAGTTGTGGGGTTGGCGAAGTAGTTGTGGTATTGGAGAAGTAGTTCTGGGATTGGAGAAGTTGTTCTCGGTTCGGAGAAGTTGTGCTGGGATTGGAGAATTTGTGCTGGGTTTGGAGAAATTGTGCTGGGATTGGAGAAGTTGTGCCGGGATTGGAGAAGTTGTGCTGGGATTGGAGAAGTTGTTCTCGGTTCGGAGAAGTTGTGCTGGGATTGGAGAATTTGTGCTGGGTTTGGAGAAATTGTGCTGGGATTGGAGAAGTTGTGCCGGGATTGGAGAAGTTGTGCTGGGATTGGAGAAGTTGTTCTCGGTTCGGAGAAGTTGTGCTGGGATTGGAGAATTTGTGCTGGGTTTGGAGAAATTGTGCTGGGTTTGGAGAAATTGTGCTGGGATTGGAGAAGTTGTGCTGGGTGGGTTTGGAGAAGTTGTGCTGGGATTGGAGAAGTTGTTCTCGGTTCGGAGAAGTTGTGCTGGGATTGGAGAAATTGTTCTGGGATTGGAGAAATTGTGCTGGGATTGGAGAATTTGTGCTGGGTTTGGAGAAATTGTGCTGGGATTGGGGAAGTTGTTCTGGGTTTGGAGAGGTTGTTCAGGGTTTGGAGAAGTTGTTCTTGGTTTGGAGAAGTTTTTCTGTGTTTGTAGAATTTGTTCTGGGATTGGAGAAAGTATTCTTGGATTGGAGAATTTGTTCTGGGATTGGAGTAGTTTTTCTGGGATTGGAGAATTTGTTCTGTGTTTGGGGAAGTTGTTCTGTGTTTGGGGAAGTTGTTCTGGGCTTGGAGATATTGTTCTGTGTTTGGGGGAGTTGTTCGGTGGGAAGTTGTTCTGTGTTTGGGGATGTTGTTCTGTGTTTGGGGATGTTGTTCTGTGTTTGGGGATGTTGTTCTGTGTTTGGGGATGTTGTTCTGTGTTTGGGGATGTTGTTCTGTGTTTGGGGATGTTGTTCTCTGTTTGGGGATGTTGTTCTGTGTTTGGGGATGTTGTTCTGTGTTTGGGGAATTTGTTCTGAATGGGAGTATTTTTTCTGGGATTGGAGAAATTGTCATGGGATTGGAGAAGTTGTCATGGGATTGGAGAAGTTGTCATGGGATTGGAGAATTTATTCTTGGATTGGAGATATTGCTCTGTCTTTGGGGAAGTTGTTCTGGGGTTGGCGAAGTAGTTCTGGTATTGGAGAAGTAGTTCTGGATTTGAAGAAGTTGTTCTGGGTTTGGTGAAGTTGTTCTGGGATTGGAGAAGTAGTTCTGGGTTTTGAGAAGTAGTTCTGGGTTTGGAGAAGTTTTTCTGTGTTTGTAGAATTTGTTCTGGGTTTGGGGAATTTATTCTTGGGTTGGAAATTAGTTGTTGTATTGGAGATATATTGTTCTGTGTTTGGGGATGTTGTGGGAATGGAGAATTTGTTCTTAGTTTGAAGAATTTGTTCTGAGTTTGAAGAAGTTGTCTTGGTTTGTAGAATTTGTTCTTAGTTTGAAGAATTTGTTGCGGGATTGGAGAATTTGTTGTGGGATTGGAGAATTTGTTGTGGGATTGGAGAATTTGTTGTGGGATTGGAGAATTTGTTGTGGGGTTGTAGAATTTGTTCTGGGGTTGGAGAAGTTGTTCTGGGGTTGGAGAAGTTGTTCTGGGGTTGGAGAAGTTGTTCTGGGGTTGGAGAAGTTGTTCTGTGTTTGGAGAAGTTGTTCTGGGGTTGGAGAAGTTGTTCTGGGGTTGGAGAAGTTGTTCTTGTGTTGGAGAAGTTGTTCTGGGGTTGGAGAAGTTGTTCTGGGGTTGGAGAAGTTGTTCTGGGGTTGGAGAAGTTGTTCTGGGGTTGGAGAAGTTGTTCTGGGGTTGGAGAAGTTGTTCAGGGAATTTAGACCATTTTCTGGGATTGGAGAATTTGGTCTTTGTTTGGGGAACTTGTTCTGTGTTTCGAGTATTATGTCTATGATTGGAGAAGTAGTTGTGGGGTTGGCAAAGTAGTTGTGGGGTTGGCGAAGTAGTTGTGGTATTGGAGAAGTAGTTCTGGGATTGGAGTATTTGTTCAGGGATTGGGGAAGTTGTTCAGGTATTGGGGATGTTGCTCAGGGTATTTTGACCATGTTCTGTGATTAGGAACTTTGGTCTTTTTATTACGGAAGTTCTTCTGGCATTGGAGAATATCTGGGATTGGAGAAGTTGTTCTGGGATAGGAGAAGTTGTTCTGGGATGGGAGTAGTTGTTCTGGGATTGGAGAAGTTGTGCTGGGATTGGAGAAATTTTTTGGGAGTGGAGAATTTATTCTTGGATTGGAGATATTGCTCTGTCTTTGGGGAAGTTGTTCTGGGTTTGGAGAAGTAGTTCTGGATTTGGAGAAGTTGTTCTGGGTTTGGAGAAGTTGTTCTGTGTTTGGTGAAGTTGTTGTGGGATTGGAGACGTTGTTCTGTGTTTGGAGACGTTGTTCTGGGTTTGGAGACGTTGTTCTGGGTTTGGAGACGTTGTTCTGGGTTTGGAGAAGTTGTTCAGGGTTTGAAGAGTTTGCTCTGGTATTGGAGAAATTATTCTTGGGTTGGAAACTTAGTTCTTGTTTTGGAGGAATTGTTCTGGGATTGGAGATATTGTTCTGTGTTTGGGGAAGTTGTTGTGGGATTGGAGAATTTGTTCTTAGTTTGAAGAATTTGTTCTGAGTTTGAAGAAGTTGTCTTGGATTGGAGAATTTGTTGTGGGATTGGAGAATTTGTTGTGGGATTGGAGAATTTGTTCTGGGGTTGGACAAGTTGTTCAGGGGTTGGGGAAGTTGTTCTGGGATTGCAGATATTGTTCTGTGTTTGGGGAATTTTTTCTGTTTTTTTGGGAAGTTGTTCTGCATTTGGGGAAATTGTTGAAAGGCTGGGGAACTTGTTCTGGGTTTGGAGAATTTGTTGTGGGATTGGAGAAGTTGTTCAGGGAATTTAGACCATTTTCTGGGATTGTAGAATTTGGTCTTTGTTTGGGGAACTTGTTCTGTGTTTCGAGAATTATGTCTATGATTGGAGAAGTAGTTGTGGGGTTGGCAAAGTAGTTGTGGGGTTGGCGAAGTAGTTGTGGTATTGGAGAAGTAGTTCTGGGATTGGAGAAGTTGTTCTCGGTTCGGAGAAGTTGTGCTGGGTTTGGAGAAATTGTGCTGGGTTTGGAGAAATTGTGCTGGGTTTGGAGAAATTGTGCTGGGATTGGAGAAGTTGTGCTGGGTTTGGAGAAGTTGTGCTGGGATTGGAGAAGTTGTTCTCGGTTCGGAGAAGTTGTGCTGGGATTGGAGAAATTGTTCTGGGATTGGAGAAATTGTGCTGGGATTGGAGAATTTGTGCTGGGTTTGGAGAAATTGTGCTGGGATTGGGGAAGTTGTTCTGGGTTTGGAGAAGTTGTTCAGGGTTTGGAGAAGTTGTTCTTGGTTTGGAGAAGTTTTTCTGTGTTTGTAGAATTTGTTCTGGGATTGGAGAAAGTATTCTTGGATTGGAGAATTTGTTCTGGGATTGGAGTAGTTTTTCTGGGATTGGAGAATTTGTTCTGTGTTTGGGGAAGTTGTTCTGTGTTTCGAGAATTATGTCTATGATTGGAGAAGTAGTTGTGGGGTTGGCAAAGTAGTTGTGGGGTTGGCGAAGTAGTTGTGGTATTGGAGAAGTAGTTCTGGGATTGGAGTACTTGTTCAGGGATTGGGGAAGTTGTTCAGGTATTGGGGATGTTGTTCAGGGAATTTTGACCATGTTCTGTGATTAGGAACTTTGGTGTTTTTATTACGGAAGTTCTTCTGGCATTGGAGAATATCTGGGATTGGAGAAGTTGTTCTGGGATAGGAGAAGTTGTTCTGGGATGGGAGTAGTTGTTCTGGGATTGGAGAAGTTGTCATGGGATTGGAGAAATTTTTTGGGAGTGGAGAATTTATTCTTGGATTGGAGATATTGCTCTGTCTTTGGGGAAGTAGTTCTGGGATGGGAGAAGTAGTTCTGGATTTGGAGAAGTTGTTCTGGGTTTGGAGAAGTTGTTCTGTGTTTGGTGAAGTTGTTCTGGGTTTGGAGAAGTTGTTCTGGGTTTGGAGAAGTTGTTCTGGGTTTGGAGAAGTTGTTCTGGGTTTGGAGAAGTTGTTCTGGGTTTGGAGACGTTGTTCTGGGGTTGGAGAAGTTGTTCTGGGTTTGGAGAGTTTGCTCTGGTATTGGAGAAATTTTTCTTGGGTTGGAAACTTAGTTCTTGTTTTGGAGGAATTGTTCTGGGATTGGAGATATTGTTCTGTGTTTGGGGAAGTTGTTGTGAGATTGGAGAATTTGTTGTGGGATTGGAGAAGTTGTTCAGGGAATTTAGACCATTTTCTGGGATTGGAGTATTTGGTCTTTGTTTGGGGAACTTGTTCTGTGTTTCGAGTATTATGTCTATGATTGGAGAAGTAGTTGTGGGGTTGGCAAAGTAGTTGTGGGGTTGGCGAAGTAGTTGTGGTATTGGAGAAGTAGTTCTGGGATTGGAGTATTTGTTCAGGGATTGGGGAAGTTGTTCAGGTATTGGGGATGTTGCTCAGGGTATTTTGACCATGTTCTGTGATTAGGAACTTTGGTCTTTTTATTACGGAAGTTCTTCTGGCATTGGAGAATATCTGGGATTGGAGAAGTTGTTCTGGGATAGGAGAAGTTGTTCTGGGATGGGAGTAGTTGTTCTGGGATTGGAGAAGTTGTGCTGGGATTGGAGAAATTTTTTGGGAGTGGAGAATTTATTCTTGGATTGGAGATATTGCTCTGTCTTTGGGGAAGTTGTTCTGGGTTTGGAGAAGTAGTTCTGGATTTGGAGAAGTTGTTCTGGGTTTGGAGAAGTTGTTCTGTGTTTGGTGAAGTTGTTGTGGGATTGGAGACGTTGTTCTGTGTTTGGAGACGTTGTTCTGGGTTTGGAGACGTTGTTCTGGGTTTGGAGACGTTGTTCTGGGTTTGGAGACGTTGTTCTGGGTTTGGAGACGTTGTTCTGGGTTTGGAGACGTTGTTCTGGGTTTGGAGAAGTTGTTCAGGGTTTGGAGAGTTTGCTCTGGTTTTGGAGAAATTATTCTTGGGTTGGAAACTTAGTTCTTGTTTTGGAGGAATTGTTCTGGGATTGGAGATATTGTTCTGTGTTTGGGGAAGTTGTTGTGGGATTGGAGAATTTGTTCTTAGTTTGAAGAATTTGTTCTGAGTTTGAAGAAGTTGTCTTGGATTGGAGAATTTGTTGTGGGATTGGAGAATTTGTTGTGGGATTGGAGAATTTGTTCTGGGGTTGGACAAGTTGTTCAGGGGTTGGGGAAGTTGTTCTGGGATTGCAGATATTGTTCTGTGTTTGGGGAATTTTTTCTGTTTTTTTGGGAAGTTGTTCTGCATTTGGGGAAATTGTTGAAAGGCTGGGGAACTTGTTCTGGGTTTGGAGAATTTGTTGTGGGATTGGAGAAGTTGTTCAGGGAATTTAGACCATTTTCTGGGATTGTAGA
This sequence comes from Amazona ochrocephala, assembly GCA_039720435.1. Classification (NCBI taxonomy): domain Eukaryota; kingdom Metazoa; phylum Chordata; class Aves; order Psittaciformes; family Psittacidae; genus Amazona; species Amazona ochrocephala. The sequence goes on from CM077891.1 coordinate 15,554,626, forward strand.
ATTTGGTCTTTGTTTGGGGAACTTGTTCTGTGTTTCGAGAATTATGTCTATGATTGGAGAAGTAGTTGTGGGGTTGGCAAAGTAGTTGTGGGGTTGGCGAAGTAGTTGTGGTATTGGAGAAGTAGTTCTGGGATTGGAGAAGTTGTTCTCGGTTCGGAGAAGTTGTGCTGGGATTGGAGAATTTGTGCTGGGTTTGGAGAAATTGTGCTGGGATTGGAGAAGTTGTGCCGGGATTGGAGAAGTTGTTCTCGGTTCGGAGAAGTTGTGCTGGGATTGGAGAATTTGTGCTGGGTTTGGAGAAATTGTGCTGGGTTTGGAGAAATTGTGCTGGGATTGGAGAAGTTGTGCTGGGTGGGTTTGGAGAAGTTGTGCTGGGATTGGAGAAGTTGTTCTCGGTTCGGAGAAGTTGTGCTGGGATTGGAGAAATTGTTCTGGGATTGGAGAAATTGTGCTGGGATTGGAGAATTTGTGCTGGGTTTGGAGAAATTGTGCTGGGATTGGGGAAGTTGTTCTGGGTTTGGAGAAGTTGTTCAGGGTTTGGAGAAGTTGTTCTTGGTTTGGAGAAGTTTTTCTGTGTTTGTAGAATTTGTTCTGGGATTGGAGAAAGTATTCTTGGATTGGAGAATTTGTTCTGGGATTGGAGTAGTTTTTCTGGGATTGGAGAATTTGTTCTGTGTTTGGGGAAGTTGTTCTGTGTTTGGGGAAGTTGTTCTGGGCTTGGAGATATTGTTCTGTGTTTGGGGGAGTTGTTCGGTGGGAAGTTGTTCTGTGTTTGGGGATGTTGTTCTGTGTTTGGGGATGTTGTTCTGTGTTTGGGGATGTTGTTCTGTGTTTGGGGATGTTGTTCTGTGTTTGGGGATGTTGTTCTCTGTTTGGGGATGTTGTTCTGTGTTTGGGGATGTTGTTCTGTGTTTGGGGAATTTGTTCTGAATGGGAGTAGTTTTTCTGGGATTGGAGAAATTGTCATGGGATTGGAGAAGTTGTCATGGGATTGGAGAAGTTGTCATGGGATTGGAGAATTTATTCTTGGATTGGAGATATTGCTCTGTCTTTGGGGAAGTTGTTCTGGGGTTGGCGAAGTAGTTCTGGTATTGGAGAAGTAGTTCTGGATTTGAAGAAGTTGTTCTGGGTTTGGTGAAGTTGTTCTGGGATTGGAGAAGTAGTTCTGGGTTTTGAGAAGTAGTTCTGGGTTTGGAGAAGTTTTTCTGTGTTTGTAGAATTTGTTCTGGGTTTGGGGAAGTTATTCTTGGGTTGGAAATTAGTTGTTGTATTGGAGATATATTGTTCTGTGTTTGGGGATGTTGTGGGAATGGAGAATTTGTTCTTAGTTTGAAGAATTTGTTCTGAGTTTGAAGAAGTTGTCTTGGTTTGTAGAATTTGTTCTTAGTTTGAAGAATTTGTTGCGGGATTGGAGAATTTGTTGTGGGATTGGAGAATTTGTTGTGGGATTGGAGAATTTGTTGTGGGATTGGAGAATTTGTTGTGGGGTTGTAGAATTTGTTCTGGGGTTGGAGAAGTTGTTCTGGGGTTGGAGAAGTTGTTCTGGGGTTGGAGAAGTTGTTCTGGGGTTGGCGAAGTAGTTGTGGTATTGAAGAAGTTGTTCTTGTGTTGGAGAAGTTGTTCTTGTGTTGGAGAAGTTGTTCTGGGGTTGGAGAAGTTGTTCTGGGGTTGGAGAAGTTGTTCTGGGGTTGGAGAAGTTGTTCTGGGGTTGGAGAAGTTGTTCTGGGGTTGGAGAAGTTGTTCAGGGAATTTAGACCATTTTCTGGGATTGGAGAATTTGGTCTTTGTTTGGGGAACTTGTTCTGTGTTTCGAGTATTATGTCTATGATTGGAGAAGTAGTTGTGGGGTTGGCAAAGTAGTTGTGGGGTTGGCGAAGTAGTTGTGGTATTGGAGAAGTAGTTCTGGGATTGGAGTATTTGTTCAGGGATTGGGGAAGTTGTTCAGGTATTGGGGATGTTGCTCAGGGTATTTTGACCATGTTCTGTGATTAGGAACTTTGGTCTTTTTATTACGGAAGTTCTTCTGGCATTGGAGAATATCTGGGATTGGAGAAGTTGTTCTGGGATAGGAGAAGTTGTTCTGGGATGGGAGTAGTTGTTCTGGGATTGGAGAAGTTGTGCTGGGATTGGAGAAATTTTTTGGGAGTGGAGAATTTATTCTTGGATTGGAGATATTGCTCTGTCTTTGGGGAAGTTGTTCTGGGTTTGGAGAAGTAGTTCTGGATTTGGAGAAGTTGTTCTGGGTTTGGAGAAGTTGTTCTGTGTTTGGTGAAGTTGTTGTGGGATTGGAGACGTTGTTCTGTGTTTGGAGACGTTGTTCTGGGTTTGGAGACGTTGTTCTGGGTTTGGAGACGTTGTTCTGGGTTTGGAGAAGTTGTTCAGGGTTTGAAGAGTTTGCTCTGGTATTGGAGAAATTATTCTTGGGTTGGAAACTTAGTTCTTGTTTTGGAGGAATTGTTCTGGGATTGGAGATATTGTTCTGTGTTTGGGGAAGTTGTTGTGGGATTGGAGAATTTGTTCTTAGTTTGAAGAATTTGTTCTGAGTTTGAAGAAGTTGTCTTGGATTGGAGAATTTGTTGTGGGATTGGAGAATTTGTTGTGGGATTGGAGAATTTGTTCTGGGGTTGGACAAGTTGTTCAGGGGTTGGGGAAGTTGTTCTGGGATTGCAGATATTGTTCTGTGTTTGGGGAATTTTTTCTGTTTTTTTGGGAAGTTGTTCTGCATTTGGGGAAATTGTTGAAAGGCTGGGGAACTTGTTCTGGGTTTGGAGAATTTGTTGTGGGATTGGAGAAGTTGTTCAGGGAATTTAGACCATTTTCTGGGATTGTAGAATTTGGTCTTTGTTTGGGGAACTTGTTCTGTGTTTCGAGAATTATGTCTATGATTGGAGAAGTAGTTGTGGGGTTGGCAAAGTAGTTGTGGGGTTGGCGAAGTAGTTGTGGTATTGGAGAAGTAGTTCTGGGATTGGAGAAGTTGTTCTCGGTTCGGAGAAGTTGTGCTGGGATTGGAGAATTTGTGCTGGGTTTGGAGAAATTGTGCTGGGATTGGAGAAGTTGTGCCGGGATTGGAGAAGTTGTGCTGGGATTGGAGAAGTTGTTCTCGGTTCGGAGAAGTTGTGCTGGGATTGGAGAATTTGTGCTGGGTTTGGAGAAATTGTGCTGGGTTTGGAGAAATTGTGCTGGGATTGGAGAAGTTGTGCTGGGTTTGGAGAAGTTGTGCTGGGATTGGAGAAGTTGTTCTCGGTTCGGAGAAGTTGTGCTGGGATTGGAGAAATTGTTCTGGGATTGGAGAAATTGTGCTGGGATTGGAGAATTTGTGCTGGGTTTGGAGAAATTGTGCTGGGATTGGGGAAGTTGTTCTGGGTTTGGAGAAGTTGTTCAGGGTTTGGAGAAGTTGTTCTTGGTTTGGAGAAGTTTTTCTGTGTTTGTAGAATTTGTTCTGGGATTGGAGAAAGTATTCTTGGATTGGAGAATTTGTTCTGGGATTGGAGTAGTTTTTCTGGGATTGGAGAATTTGTTCTGTGTTTGGGGATGTTGTTCTGTGTTTCGAGAATTATGTCTATGATTGGAGAAGTAGTTGTGTTGTTGGCAAAGTAGTTGTGGGGTTGGCGAAGTAGTTGTGGTATTGGAGAAGTAGTTCTGGGATTGGAGTATTTGTTCAGGGATTGGGGAAGTTGTTCAGGTATTGGGGATGTTGTTCAGGGAATTTTGACCATGTTCTGTGATTAGGAACTTTGGTGTTTTTATTACGGAAGTTCTTCTGGCATTGGAGAATATCTGGGATTGGAGAAGTTGTTCTGGGATAGGAGAAGTTGTTCTGGGATGGGAGTAGTTGTTCTGGGATTGGAGAAGTTGTCATGGGATTGGAGAAATTTTTTGGGAGTGGAGAATTTATTCTTGGATTGGAGATATTGCTCTGTCTTTGGGGAAGTAGTTCTGGGATGGGAGAAGTAGTTCTGGATTTGGAGAAGTTGTTCTGGGTTTGGAGAAGTTGTTCTGTGTTTGGTGAAGTTGTTGTGGGATTGGAGAAGTTGTTCTGGGTTTGGAGAAGTTGTTCTGGGTTTGGAGAAGTTGTTCTGTGTTTGGAGAATTTGTTCTGGGTTTGGAGACGTTGTTCTGGGGTTGGAGACGTTGTTCTGGGGTTGGAGAAGTTGTTCTGGGTTTGGAGAGTTTGCTCTGGTATTGGAGAAATTTTTCTTGGGTTGGAAACTTAGTTCTTGTTTTGGAGGAATTGTTCTGGGATTGGAGATATTGTTCTGTGTTTGGGGAAGTTGTTGTGAGATTGGAGAATTTGTTGTGGGATTGGAGAAGTTGTTCAGGGAATTTAGACCATTTTCTGGGATTGGAGTATTTGGTCTTTGTTTGGGGAACTTGTTCTGTGTTTCGAGTATTATGTCTATGATTGGAGAAGTAGTTGTGGGGTTGGCAAAGTAGTTGTGGGGTTGGCGAAGTAGTTGTGGTATTGGAGAAGTAGTTCTGGGATTGGAGTATTTGTTCAGGGATTGGGGAAGTTGTTCAGGTATTGGGGATGTTGCTCAGGGAATTTTGACCATGTTCTGTGATTAGGAACTTTGGTCTTTTTATTACGGAAGTTCTTCTGGCATTGGAGAATATCTGGGATTGGAGAAGTTGTTCTGGGATAGGAGAAGTTGTTCTGGGATGGGAGTAGTTGTTCTGGGATTGGAGAAGTTGTGCTGGGATTGGAGAAATTTTTTGGGAGTGGAGAATTTATTCTTGGATTGGAGATATTGCTCTGTCTTTGGGGAAGTTGTTCTGGGTTTGGAGAAGTAGTTCTGGATTTGGAGAAGTTGTTCTGGGTTTGGAGAAGTTGTTCTGTGTTTGGTGAAGTTGTTGTGGGATTGGAGACGTTGTTCTGTGTTTGGAGACGTTGTTCTGGGTTTGGAGACGTTGTTCTGGGTTTGGAGACGTTGTTCTGGGTTTGGAGACGTTGTTCTGGGTTTGGAGAAGTTGTTCAGGGTTTGAAGAGTTTGCTCTGGTATTGGAGAAATTATTCTTGGGTTGGAAACTTAGTTCTTGTTTTGGAGGAATTGTTCTGGGATTGGAGATATTGTTCTGTGTTTGGGGAAGTTGTTGTGGGATTGGAGAATTTGTTCTTAGTTTGAAGAATGTTCTGAGTTTGAAGAAGTTGTCTTGGATTGGAGAATTTGTTGTGGGATTGGAGAATTTGTTGTGGGATTGGAGAATTTGTTCTGGGGTTGGACAAGTTGTTCAGGGGTTGGGGAAGTTGTTCTGGGATTGCAGATATTGTTCTGTGTTTGGGGAATTTTTTCTGTTTTTTTGGGAAGTTGTTCTGCATTTGGGGAAATTGTTGAAAGGCTGGGGAACTTGTTCTGGGTTTGGAGAATTTGTTGTGGGATTGGAGAAGTTGTTCAGGGAATTTAGACCATTTTCTGGGACTGGAGAATTTGGTCTTTGTTTCGGGAACTTGTTCTGTGTTTCGAGAATTATGTCTATGATTGGAGAAGTAGTTGTGGGGTTGGCAAAGTAGTTGTGGGGTTGGCGAAGTAGTTCTGGTATTGGAGAAGTAGTTCTGGGATTGGAGAAGTTGTTCTCGGTTCGGAGAAGTTGTGCTGGGATTGGAGAATTTGTGCTGGGTTTGGAGAAATTGTGCTGGGATTGGAGAAGTTGTGCCGGGATTGGAGAAGTTGTGCTGGGATTGGAGAAGTTGTTCTCGGTTCGGAGAAGTTGTGCTGGGATTGGAGAATTTGTGCTGGGTTTGGAGAAATTGTGCTGGGTTTGGAGAAATTGTGCTGGGATTGGAGAAGTTGTGCTGGGTGGGTTTGGAGAAGTTGTGCTGGGATTGGAGAAGTTGTTCTCGGTTCGGAGAAGTTGTGCTGGGATTGGAGAAATTGTTCTGGGATTGGAGAAATTGTGCTGGGATTGGAGAATTTGTGCTGGGTTTGGAGAAATTGTGCTGGGATTGGGGAAGTTGTTCTGGGTTTGGAGAAGTTGTTCAGGGTTTGGAGAAGTTGTTCTTGGTTTGGAGAAGTTTTTCTGTGTTTGTAGAATTTGTTCTGGGATTGGAGAAAGTATTCTTGGATTGGAGAATTTGTTCTGGGATTGGAGTAGTTTTTCTGGGATTGGAGAATTTGTTCTGTGTTTGGGGAAGTTGTTCTGTGTTTGGGGAAGTTGTTCTGGGATTGGAGATATTGTTCTGTGTTTGGGGGAGTTGTTCGGTGGGAAGTTGTTCTGTGTTTGGGGATGTTGTTCTGTGTTTGGGGATGTTGTTCTGTGTTTGGGGATGTTGTTCTGTGTTTGGGGATGTTGTTCTGTGTTTGGGGATGTTGTTCTGTGTTTGGGGATGTTGTTCTGTGTTTGGGGATGTTGTTCTGTGTTTGGGGAATTTGTTCTGAATGGGAGTAGTTTTTCTGGGATTGGAGAAATTGTCATGGGATTGGAGAAGTTGTCATGGGATTGGAGAAGTTGTCATGGGATTGGAGAATTTATTCTTGGATTGGAGATATTGCTCTGTCTTTGGGGAAGTTGTTCTGGGGTTGGCGAAGTAGTTCTGGTATTGGAGAAGTAGTTCTGGATTTGAAGAAGTTGTTCTGGGTTTGGTGAAGTTGTTCTGGGATTGGAGAAGTAGTTCTGGGTTTTGAGAAGTAGTTCTGGGTTTGGAGAAGTTTTTCTGTGTTTGTAGAATTTGTTCTGGGTTTGGGGAAGTTATTCTTGGGTTGGAAATTAGTTGTTGTATTGGAGATATATTGTTCTGTGTTTGGGGATGTTGTGGGAATGGAGAATTTGTTCTTAGTTTGAAGAATTTGTTCTGAGTTTGAAGAAGTTGTCTTGGTTTGTAGAATTTGTTCTTAGTTTGAAGAATTTGTTGCGGGATTGGAGAATTTGTTGTGGGATTGGAGAATTTGTTGTGGGATTGGAGAATTTGTTGTGGGATTGGAGAATTTGTTGTGGGGTTGTAGAATTTGTTCTGGGGTTGGAGAAGTTGTTCTGGGGTTGGAGAAGTTGTTCTGGGGTTGGAGAAGTTGTTCTGGGGTTGGAGAAGTTGTTCTGGGGTTGGAGAAGTTGTTCTTGTGTTGGAGAAGTTGTTCTTGTGTTGGAGAAGTTGTTCTGGGGTTGGAGAAGTTGTTCTGGGGTTGGAGAAGTTGTTCTGGGGTTGGAGAAGTTGTTCTGGGGTTGGAGAAGTTGTTCTGGGGTTGGAGAAGTTGTTCTGGGGTTGGAGAAGTTGTTCTGGGATTGGAGAAGTTGTTCAGGGAATTTAGACCATTTTCTGGGATTGGAGAATTTGGTCTTTGTTTGGGGAACTTGTTCTGTGTTTCGAGTATTATGTCTATGATTGGAGAAGTAGTTGTGGGGTTGGCAAAGTAGTTGTGGGGTTGGCGAAGTAGTTGTGGTATTGGAGAAGTAGTTCTGGGATTGGAGTATTTGTTCAGGGATTGGGGAAGTTGTTCAGGTATTGGGGATGTTGCTCAGGGTATTTTGACCATGTTCTGTGATTAGGAACTTTGGTCTTTTTATTACGGAAGTTCTTCTGGCATTGGAGAATATCTGGGATTGGAGAAGTTGTTCTGGGATAGGAGAAGTTGTTCTGGGATGGGAGTAGTTGTTCTGGGATTGGAGAAGTTGTGCTGGGATTGGAGAAATTTTTTGGGAGTGGAGAATTTATTCTTGGATTGGAGATATTGCTCTGTCTTTGGGGAAGTTGTTCTGGGTTTGGAGAAGTAGTTCTGGATTTGGAGAAGTTGTTCTGGGTTTGGAGAAGTTGTTCTGTGTTTGGTGAAGTTGTTGTGGGATTGGAGACGTTGTTCTGTGTTTGGAGACGTTGTTCTGGGTTTGGAGACGTTGTTCTGGGTTTGGAGACGTTGTTCTGGGTTTGGAGACGTTGTTCAGGGTTTGAAGAGTTTGCTCTGGTATTGGAGAAATTATTCTTGGGTTGGAAACTTAGTTCTTGTTTTGGAGGAATTGTTCTGGGATTGGAGATATTGTTCTGTGTTTGGGGAAGTTGTTGTGGGATTGGAGAATTTGTTCTTAGTTTGAAGAATTTGTTCTGAGTTTGAAGAAGTTGTCTTGGATTGGAGAATTTGTTGTGGGATTGGAGAATTTGTTGTGGGATTGGAGAATTTGTTCTGGGGTTGGACAAGTTGTTCAGGGGTTGGGGAAGTTGTTCTGGGATTGCAGATATTGTTCTGTGTTTGGGGAATTTTTTCTGTTTTTTTGGGAAGTTGTTCTGCATTTGGGGAAATTGTTGAAAGGCTGGGGAACTTGTTCTGGGTTTGGAGAATTTGTTGTGGGATTGGAGAAGTTGTTCAGGGAATTTAGACCATTTTCTGGGATTGTAGAATTTGGTCTTTGTTTGGGGAACTTGTTCTGTGTTTCGAGAATTATGTCTATGATTGGAGAAGTAGTTGTGGGGTTGGCAAAGTAGTTGTGGGGTTGGCGAAGTAGTTGTGGTATTGGAGAAGTAGTTCTGGGATTGGAGAAGTTGTTCTCGGTTCGGAGAAGTTGTGCTGGGATTGGAGAATTTGTGCTGGGTTTGGAGAAATTGTGCTGGGATTGGAGAAGTTGTGCCGGGATTGGAGAAGTTGTGCTGGGATTGGAGAAGTTGTTCTCGGTTCGGAGAAGTTGTGCTGGGATTGGAGAATTTGTGCTGGGTTTGGAGAAATTGTGCTGGGTTTGGAGAAATTGTGCTGGGATTGGAGAAGTTGTGCTGGGTTTGGAGAAGTTGTGCTGGGATTGGAGAAGTTGTTCTCGGTTCGGAGAAGTTGTGCTGGGATTGGAGAAATTGTTCTGGGATTGGAGAAATTGTGCTGGGATTGGAGAATTTGTGCTGGGTTTGGAGAAATTGTGCTGGGATTGGGGAAGTTGTTCTGGGTTTGGAGAAGTTGTTCAGGGTTTGGAGAAGTTGTTCTTGGTTTGGAGAAGTTTTTCTGTGTTTGTAGAATTTGTTCTGGGATTGGAGAAAGTATTCTTGGATTGGAGAATTTGTTCTGGGATTGGAGTAGTTTTTCTGGGATTGGAGAATTTGTTCTGTGTTTGGGGAAGTTGTTCTGTGTTTGGGGAAGTTGTTCTGGGATTGGAGATATTGTTCTGTGTTTGGGGGAGTTGTTCGGTGGGAAGTTGTTCTGTGTTTGGGGATGTTGTTCTGTGTTTGGGGATGTTGTTCTGTGTTTGGGGATGTTGTTCTGTGTTTGGGGATGTTGTTCTGTGTTTGGGGATGTTGTTCTGTGTTTGGGGATGTTGTTCTCTGTTTGGGGATGTTGTTCTGTGTTTGGGGATGTTGTTCTGTGTTTGGGGAATTTGTTCTGAATGGGAGTAGTTTTTCTGGGATTGGAGAAATTGTCATGGGATTGGAGAAGTTGTCATGGGATTGGAGAAGTTGTCATGGGATTGGAGAATTTATTCTTGGATTGGAGATATTGCTCTGTCTTTGGGGAAGTTGTTCTGGGGTTGACGAAGTAGTTCTGGTATTGGAGAAGTAGTTCTGGATTTGAAGAAGTTGTTCTGGGTTTGGTGAAGTTGTTCTGGGATTGGAGAAGTAGTTCTGGGTTTTGAGAAGTAGTTCTGGGTTTGGAGAAGTTTTTCTGTGTTTGTAGAATTTGTTCTGGGTTTGGGGAAGTTATTCTTGGGTTGGAAATTAGTTGTTGTATTGGAGATATATTGTTCTGTGTTTGGGGATGTTGTGGGAATGGAGAATTTGTTCTTAGTTTGAAGAATTTGTTCTGAGTTTGAAGAAGTTGTCTTGGTTTGTAGAATTTGTTCTTAGTTTGAAGAATTTGTTGCGGGATTGGAGAATTTGTTGTGGGATTGGAGAATTTGTTGTGGGATTGGAGAATTTGTTGTGGGATTGGAGAATTTGTTGTGGGGTTGTAGAATTTGTTCTGGGGTTGGAGAAGTTGTTCTGGGGTTGGAGAAGTTCTGGGGTTGGAGAAGTTGTTCTGGGGTTGGAGAAGTTGTTCTTGTGTTGGAGAAGTTGTTCTTGTGTTGGAGAAGTTGTTCTGGGGTTGGAGAAGTTGTTCTGGGGTTGGAGAAGTTGTTCTGGGGTTGGAGAAGTTGTTCTGGGGTTGGAGAAGTTGTTCTGGGGTTGGAGAAGTTGTTCAGGGAATTTAGACCATTTTCTGGGATTGGAGAATTTGGTCTTTGTTTGGGGAACTTGTTCTGTGTTTCGAGAATTATGTCTATGATTGGAGAAGTAGTTGTGGGGTTGGCAAAGTAGTTGTGGGGTTGGCGAAGTAGTTGTGGTATTGGAGAAGTAGTTCTGGGATTGGAGTATTTGTTCAGGGATTGGGGAAGTTGTTCAGGTATTGGGGATGTTGCTCAGGGTATTTTGACCATGTTCTGTGATTAGGAACTTTGGTCTTTTTATTACGGAAGTTCTTCTGGCATTGGAGAATATCTGGGATTGGAGAAGTTGTTCTGGGATAGGAGAAGTTGTTCTGGGATGGGAGTAGTTGTTCTGGGATTGGAGAAGTTGTGCTGGGATTGGAGAAATTTTTTGGGAGTGGAGAATTTATTCTTGGATTGGAGATATTGCTCTGTCTTTGGGGAAGTTGTTCTGGGTTTGGAGAAGTAGTTCTGGATTTGGAGAAGTTGTTCTGGGTTTGGAGAAGTTGTTCTGTGTTTGGTGAAGTTGTTGTGGGATTGGAGACGTTGTTCTGTGTTTGGAGACGTTGTTCTGGGTTTGGAGACGTTGTTCTGGGTTTGGAGACGTTGTTCTGGGTTTGGAGAAGTTGTTCAGGGTTTGAAGAGTTTGCTCTGGTATTGGAGAAATTATTCTTGGGTTGGAAACTTAGTTCTTGTTTTGGAGGAATTGTTCTGGGATTGGAGATATTGTTCTGTGTTTGGGGAAGTTGTTGTGGGATTGGAGAATTTGTTCTTAGTTTGAAGAATTTGTTCTGAGTTTGAAGAAGTTGTCTTGGATTGGAGAATTTGTTGTGGGATTGGAGAATTTGTTGTGGGATTGGAGAATTTGTTCTGGGGTTGGACAAGTTGTTCAGGGGTTGGGGAAGTTGTTCTGGGATTGCAGATATTGTTCTGTGTTTGGGGAATTTTTTCTGTTTTTTTGGGAAGTTGTTCTGCATTTGGGGAAATTGTTGAAAGGCTGGGGAACTTGTTCTGGGTTTGGAGAATTTGTTGTGGGATTGGAGAAGTTGTTCAGGGAATTTAGACCATTTTCTGGGATTGTAGAATTTGGTCTTTGTTTGGGGAACTTGTTCTGTGTTTCGAGAATTATGTCTATGATTGGAGAAGTAGTTGTGGGGTTGGCAAAGTAGTTGTGGGGTTGGCGAAGTAGTTCTGGTATTGGAGAAGTAGTTCTGGGATTGGAGAAGTTGTTCTCGGTTCGGAGAAGTTGTGCTGGGATTGGAGAATTTGTGCTGGGTTTGGAGAAATTGTGCTGGGATTGGAGAAGTTGTGCCGGGATTGGAGAAGTTGTGCTGGGATTGGAGAAGTTGTTCTCGGTTCGGAGAAGTTGTGCTGGGATTGGAGAATTTGTGCTGGGTTTGGAGAAATTGTGCTGGGTTTGGAGAAATTGTGCTGGGATTGGAGAAGTTGTGCTGGGTTTGGAGAAGTTGTGCTGGGATTGGAGAAGTTGTTCTCGGTTCGGAGAAGTTGTGCTGGGATTGGAGAAATTGTTCTGGGATTGGAGAAATTGTGCTGGGATTGGAGAATTTGTGCTGGGTTTGGAGAAATTGTGCTGGGATTGGGGAAGTTGTTCTGGGTTTGGAGAAGTTGTTCAGGGTTTGGAGAAGTTGTTCTTGGTTTGGAGAAGTTTTTCTGTGTTTGTAGAATTTGTTCTGGGATTGGAGAAAGTATTCTTGGATTGGAGAATTTGTTCTGGGATTGGAGTAGTTTTTCTGGGATTGGAGAATTTGTTCTGTGTTTGGGGAAGTTGTTCTGTGTTTGGGGAAGTTGTTCTGGGATTGGAGATATTGTTCTGTGTTTGGGGGAGTTGTTCGGTGGGAAGTTGTTCTGTGTTTGGGGATGTTGTTCTGTGTTTGGGGATGTTGTTCTGTGTTTGGGGATGTTGTTCTGTGTTTGGGGATGTTGTTCTGTGTTTGGGGATGTTGTTCTGTGTTTGGGGATGTTGTTCTCTGTTTGGGGATGTTGTTCTGTGTTTGGGGATGTTGTTCTGTGTTTGGGGAATTTGTTCTGAATGGGAGTAGTTTTTCTGGGATTGGAGAAATTGTCATGGGATTGGAGAAGTTGTCATGGGATTGGAGAAGTTGTCATGGGATTGGAGAATTTATTCTTGGATTGGAGATATTGCTCTGTCTTTGGGGAAGTTGTTCTGGGGTTGACGAAGTAGTTCTGGTATTGGAGAAGTAGTTCTGGATTTGAAGAAGTTGTTCTGGGTTTGGTGAAGTTGTTCTGGGATTGGAGAAGTAGTTCTGGGTTTTGAGAAGTAGTTCTGGGTTTGGAGAAGTTTTTCTGTGTTTGTAGAATTTGTTCTGGGTTTGGGGAAGTTATTCTTGGGTTGGAAATTAGTTGTTGTATTGGAGATATATTGTTCTGTGTTTGGGGATGTTGTGGGAATGGAGAATTTGTTCTTAGTTTGAAGAATTTGTTCTGAGTTTGAAGAAGTTGTCTTGGTTTGTAGAATTTGTTCTTAGTTTGAAGAATTTGTTGCGGGATTGGAGAATTTGTTGTGGGATTGGAGAATTTGTTGTGGGATTGGAGAATTTGTTGTGGGATTGGAGAATTTGTTGTGGGGTTGTAGAATTTGTTCTGGGGTTGGAGAAGTTGTTCTGGGGTTGGAGAAGTTGTTCTGGGGTTGGAGAAGTTGTTCTGGGGTTGGAGAAGTTGTTCTGGGGTTGGAGAAGTTGTTCTTGTGTTGGAGAAGTTGTTCTTGTGTTGGAGAAGTTGTTCTGGGGTTGGAGAAGTTGTTCTGGGGTTGGAGAAGTTGTTCTGGGGTTGGAGAAGTTGTTCTGGGGTTGGAGAAGTTGTTCTGGGGTTGGAGAAGTTGTTCTGGGGTTGGAGAAGTTGTTCTGGGATTGGAGAAGTTGTTCTGGGATTGGAGAAGTTGTTCAGGGAATTTAGACCATTTTCTGGGATTGGAGAATTTGGTCTTTGTTTGGGGAACTTGTTCTGTGTTTCGAGTATTATGTCTATGATTGGAGAAGTAGTTGTGGGGTTGGCAAAGTAGTTGTGGGGTTGGCGAAGTAGTTGTGGTATTGGAGAAGTAGTTCTGGGATTGGAGTATTTGTTCAGGGATTGGGGAAGTTGTTCAGGTATTGGGGATGTTGCTCAGGGTATTTTGACCATGTTCTGTGATTAGGAACTTTGGTCTTTTTATTACGGAAGTTCTTCTGGCATTGGAGAATATCTGGGATTGGAGAAGTTGTTCTGGGATAGGAGAAGTTGTTCTGGGATGGGAGTAGTTGTTCTGGGATTGGAGAAGTTGTGCTGGGATTGGAGAAATTTTTTGGGAGTGGAGAATTTATTCTTGGATTGGAGATATTGCTCTGTCTTTGGGGAAGTTGTTCTGGGTTTGGAGAAGTAGTTCTGGATTTGGAGAAGTTGTTCTGGGTTTGGAGAAGTTGTTCTGTGTTTGGTGAAGTTGTTGTGGGATTGGAGACGTTGTTCTGTGTTTGGAGACGTTGTTCTGGGTTTGGAGACGTTGTTCTGGGTTTGGAGACGTTGTTCTGGGTTTGGAGAAGTTGTTCAGGGTTTGAAGAGTTTGCTCTGGTATTGGAGAAATTATTCTTGGGTTGGAAACTTAGTTCTTGTTTTGGAGGAATTGTTCTGGGATTGGAGATATTGTTCTGTGTTTGGGGAAGTTGTTGTGGGATTGGAGAATTTGTTCTTAGTTTGAAGAATTTGTTCTGAGTTTGAAGAAGTTGTCTTGGATTGGAGAATTTGTTGTGGGATTGGAGAATTTGTTGTGGGATTGGAGAATTTGTTCTGGGGTTGGACAAGTTGTTCAGGGGTTGGGGAAGTTGTTCTGGGATTGCAGATATTGTTCTGTGTTTGGGGAATTTTTTCTGTTTTTTTGGGAAGTTGTTCTGCATTTGGGGAAATTGTTGAAAGGCTGGGGAACTTGTTCTGGGTTTGGAGAATTTGTTGTGGGATTGGAGAAGTTGTTCAGGGAATTTAGACCATTTTCTGGGATTGTAGAATTTGGTCTTTGTTTGGGGAACTTGTTCTGTGTTTCGAGAATTATGTCTATGATTGGAGAAGTAGTTGTGGGGTTGGCAAAGTAGTTGTGGGGTTGGCGAAGTAGTTCTGGTATTGGAGAAGTAGTTCTGGGATTGGAGAAGTTGTTCTCGGTTCGGAGAAGTTGTGCTGGGATTGGAGAATTTGTGCTGGGTTTGGAGAAATTGTGCTGGGATTGGAGAAGTTGTGCCGGGATTGGAGAAGTTGTGCTGGGATTGGAGAAGTTGTTCTCGGTTCGGAGAAGTTGTGCTGGGATTGGAGAATTTGTGCTGGGTTTGGAGAAATTGTGCTGGGATTGGAGAAGTTGTGCCGGGATTGGAGAAGTTGTGCTGGGATTGGAGAAGTTGTTCTCGGTTCGGAGAAGTTGTGCTGGGATTGGAGAATTTGTGCTGGGTTTGGAGAAATTGTGCTGGGTTTGGAGAAATTGTGCTGGGATTGGAGAAGTTGTGCTGGGTGGGTTTGGAGAAGTTGTGCTGGGATTGGAGAAGTTGTTCTCGGTTCGGAGAAGTTGTGCTGGGATTGGAGAAATTGTTCTGGGATTGGAGAAATTGTGCTGGGATTGGAGAATTTGTGCTGGGTTTGGAGAAATTGTGCTGGGATTGGGGAAGTTGTTCTGGGTTTGGAGAAGTTGTTCAGGGTTTGGAGAAGTTGTTCTTGGTTTGGAGAAGTTTTTCTGTGTTTGTAGAATTTGTTCTGGGATTGGAGAAAGTATTCTTGGATTGGAGAATTTGTTCTGGGATTGGAGTAGTTTTTCTGGGCTTGGAGATATTGTTCTGTGTTTGGGGAAGTTGTTCTGTGTTTGGGGAAGTTGTTCTGGGATTGGAGATATTGTTCTGTGTTTGGGGGAGTTGTTCGGTGGGAAGTTGTTCTGTGTTTGGGGATGTTGTTCTGTGTTTGGGGATGTTGTTCTGTGTTTGGGGATGTTGTTCTGTGTTTGGGGATGTTGTTCTGTGTTTGGGGATGTTGTTCTCTGTTTGGGGATGTTGTTGTGTGTTTGGGGATGTTGTTCTGTGTTTGGGGAATTTGTTCTGAATGGGAGTAGTTTTTCTGGGATTGGAGAAATTGTCATGGGATTGGAGAAGTTGTCATGGGATTGGAGAAGTTGTCATGGGATTGGAGAATTTATTCTTGGATTGGAGATATTGCTCTGTCTTTGGGGAAGTTGTTCTGGGGTTGGCGAAGTAGTTCTGGTATTGGAGAAGTAGTTCTGGATTTGAAGAAGTTGTTCTGGGTTTGGTGAAGTTGTTCTGGGATTGGAGAAGTAGTTCTGGGTTTTGAGAAGTAGTTCTGGGTTTGGAGAAGTTTTTCTGTGTTTGTAGAATTTGTTCTGGGTTTGGGGAATTTATTCTTGGGTTGGAAATTAGTTGTTGTATTGGAGATATATTGTTCTGTGTTTGGGGATGTTGTGGGAATGGAGAATTTGTTCTTAGTTTGAAGAATTTGTTCTGAGTTTGAAGAAGTTGTCTTGGTTTGTAGAATTTGTTCTTAGTTTGAAGAATTTGTTGCGGGATTGGAGAATTTGTTGTGGGATTGGAGAATTTGTTGTGGGATTGGAGAATTTGTTGTGGGATTGGAGAATTTGTTGTGGGGTTGTAGAATTTGTTCTGGGGTTGGAGAAGTTGTTCTGGGGTTGGAGAAGTTGTTCTGGGGTTGGAGAAGTTGTTCTTGTGTTGGAGAAGTTGTTCTTGTGTTGGAGAAGTTGTTCTTGTGTTGGAGAAGTTGTTCTGGGGTTGGAGAAGTTGTTCTGGGGTTGGAGAAGTTGTTCTGGGGTTGGAGAAGTTGTTCTGGGGTTGGAGAAGTTGTTCTGGGGTTGGAGAAGTTGTTCAGGGAATTTAGACCATTTTCTGGGATTGGAGAATTTGGTCTTTGTTTGGGGAACTTGTTCTGTGTTTCGAGTATTATGTCTATGATTGGAGAAGTAGTTGTGGGGTTGGCAAAGTAGTTGTGGGGTTGGCGAAGTAGTTGTGGTATTGGAGAAGTAGTTCTGGGGTTGGAGTATTTGTTCAGGGATTGGGGAAGTTGTTCAGGTATTGGGGATGTTGCTCAGGGTATTTTGACCATGTTCTGTGATTAGGAACTTTGGTCTTTTTATTACGGAAGTTCTTCTGGCATTGGAGAATATCTGGGATTGGAGAAGTTGTTCTGGGATAGGAGAAGTTGTTCTGGGATGGGAGTAGTTGTTCTGGGATTGGAGAAGTTGTGCTGGGATTGGAGAAATTTTTTGGGAGTGGAGAATTTATTCTTGGATTGGAGATATTGCTCTGTCTTTGGGGAAGTTGTTCTGGGTTTGGAGAAGTAGTTCTGGATTTGGAGAAGTTGTTCTGGGTTTGGAGAAGTTGTTCTGTGTTTGGTGAAGTTGTTGTGGGATTGGAGACGTTGTTCTGTGTTTGGAGACGTTGTTCTGGGTTTGGAGACGTTGTTCTGGGTTTGGAGACGTTGTTCTGGGTTTGGAGAAGTTGTTCAGGGTTTGAAGAGTTTGCTCTGGTATTGGAGAAATTATTCTTGGGTTGGAAACTTAGTTCTTGTTTTGGAGGAATAGTTCTGGGATTGGAGATATTGTTCTGTGTTTGGGGAAGTTGTTGTGGGACTGGAGAATTTGTTCTTAGTTTGAAGAATTTGTTCTGAGTTTGAAGAAGTTGTCTTGGATTGGAGAATTTGTTGTGGGATTGGAGAATTTGTTGTGGGATTGGAGAATTTGTTCTGGGGTTGGACAAGTTGTTCAGGGGTTGGGGAAGTTGTTCTGGGATTGCAGATATTGTTCTGTGTTTGGGGAATTTTTTCTGTTTTTTTGGGAAGTTGTTCTGCATTTGGGGAAATTGTTGAAAGGCTGGGGAACTTGTTCTGGGTTTGGAGAATTTGTTGTGGGATTGGAGAAGTTGTTCAGGGAATTTAGACCATTTTCTGGGATTGTAGAATTTGGTCTTTGTTTGGGGAACTTGTTCTGTGTTTCGAGAATTATGTCTATGATTGGAGAAGTAGTTGTGGGGTTGGCAAAGTAGTTGTGGGGTTGGCGAAGTAGTTGTGGTATTGGAGAAGTAGTTCTGGGATTGGAGAAGTTGTTCTCGGTTCGGAGAAGTTGTGCTGGGATTGGAGAATTTGTGCTGGGTTTGGAGAAATTGTGCTGGGATTGGAGAAGTTGTGCCGGGATTGGAGAAGTTGTGCTGGGATTGGAGAAGTTGTTCTCGGTTCGGAGAAGTTGTGCTGGGATTGGAGAATTTGTGCTGGGTTTGGAGAAATTGTGCTGGGTTTGGAGAAATTGTGCTGGGATTGGAGCAGTTGTGCTGGGTTTGGAGAAGTTGTGCTGGGATTGGAGAAGTTGTTCTCGGTTCGGAGAAGTTGTGCTGGGATTGGAGAAATTGTTCTGGGATTGGAGAAATTGTGCTGGGATTGGAGAATTTGTGCTGGGTTTGGAGAAATTGTGCTGGGATTGGGGAAGTTGTTCTGGGTTTGGAGAAGTTGTTCAGGGTTTGGAGAAGTTGTTCTTGGTTTGGAGAAGTTTTTCTGTGTTTGTAGAATTTGTTCTGGGATTGGAGAAAGTATTCTTGGATTGGAGAATTTGTTCTGGGATTGGAGTAGTTTTTCTGGGATTGGAGAATTTGTTCTGTGTTTGGGGAAGTTGTTCTGGGCTTGGAGATATTGTTCTGTGTTTGGGGGATTTGTTCGGTGGGAAGTTGTTCTGTGTTTGGGGATGTTGTTCTGTGTTTGGGGATGTTGTTCTGTGTTTGGGGATGTTGTTCTGTGTTTGGGGATGTTGTTCTGTGTTTGGGGATGTTGTTCTCTGTTTGGGGATGTTGTTCTGTGTTTGGGGATGTTGTTCTGTGTTTGGGGAATTTGTTCTGAATGGGAGTATTTTTTCTGGGATTGGAGAAATTGTCATGGGATTGGAGAAGTTGTCATGGGATTGGAGAAGTTGTCATGGGATTGGAGAATTTATTCTTGGATTGGAGATATTGCTCTGTCTTTGGGGAAGTTGTTCTGGGGTTGGCGAAGTAGTTCTGGTATTGGAGAAGTAGTTCTGGATTTGAAGAAGTTGTTCTGGGTTTGGTGAAGTTGTTCTGGGATTGGAGAAGTAGTTCTGGGTTTTGAGAAGTAGTTCTGGGTTTGGAGAAGTTTTTCTGTGTTTGTAGAATTTGTTCTGGGTTTGGGGAAGTTATTCTTGGGTTGGAAATTAGTTGTTGTATTGGAGATATATTGTTCTGTGTTTGGGGATGTTGTGGGAATGGAGAATTTGTTCTTAGTTTGAAGAATTTGTTCTGAGTTTGAAGAAGTTGTCTTGGTTTGTAGAATTTGTTCTTAGTTTGAAGAATTTGTTGCGGGATTGGAGAATTTGTTGTGGGATTGGAGAATTTGTTGTGGGATTGGAGAATTTGTTGTGGGATTGGAGAATTTGTTGTGGGGTTGTAGAATTTGTTCTGGGGTTGGAGAAGTTGTTCTGGGGTTGGAGAAGTTGTTCTGGGGTTGGAGAAGTTGTTCTGGGGTTGGAGAAGTTGTTCTGGGGTTGGAGAAGTTGTTCTGGGGTTGGAGAAGTTGTTCTGGGGTTGGAGAAGTTGTTCTTGTGTTGGAGAAGTTGTTCTTGTGTTGGAGAAGTTGTTCTGGGGTTGGAGAAGTTGTTCTGGGGTTGGAGAAGTTGTTCTGGGGTTGGAGAAGTTGTTCTGGGGTTGGAGAAGTTGTTCTGGGGTTGGAGAAGTTGTTCAGGGAATTTAGACCATTTTCTGGGATTGGAGAATTTGGTCTTTGTTTGGGGAACTTGTTCTGTGTTTCGAGTATTATGTCTATGATTGGAGAAGTAGTTGTGGGGTTGGCAAAGTAGTTGTGGGGTTGGCGAAGTAGTTGTGGTATTGGAGAAGTAGTTCTGGGATTGGAGTATTTGTTCAGGGATTGGGGAAGTTGTTCAGGTATTGGGGATGTTGCTCAGGGTATTTTGACCATGTTCTGTGATTAGGAACTTTGGTCTTTTTATTACGGAAGTTCTTCTGGCATTGGAGAATATCTGGGATTGGAGAAGTTGTTCTGGGATAGGAGAAGTTGTTCTGGGATGGGAGTAGTTGTTCTGGGATTGGAGAAGTTGTGCTGGGATTGGAGAAATTTTTTGGGAGTGGAGAATTTATTCTTGGATTGGAGATATTGCTCTGTCTTTGGGGAAGTTGTTCTGGGTTTGGAGAAGTAGTTCTGGATTTGGAGAAGTTGTTCTGGGTTTGGAGAAGTTGTTCTGTGTTTGGTGAAGTTGTTCTGGGATTGGAGACGTTGTTCTGTGTTTGGAGACGTTGTTCTGGGTTTGGAGACGTTGTTCTGGGTTTGGAGACGTTGTTCTGGGTTTGGAGAAGTTGTTCAGGGTTTGAAGAGTTTGCTCTGGTATTGGAGAAATTATTCTTGGGTTGGAAACTTAGTTCTTGTTTTGGAGGAATTGTTCTGGGATTGGAGATATTGTTCTGTGTTTGGGGAAGTTGTTGTGGGATTGGAGAATTTGTTCTTAGTTTGAAGAATTTGTTCTGAGTTTGAAGAAGTTGTCTTGGATTGGAGAATTTGTTGTGGGATTGGAGAATTTGTTGTGGGATTGGAGAATTTGTTCTGGGGTTGGACAAGTTGTTCAGGGGTTGGGGAAGTTGTTCTGGGATTGCAGATATTGTTCTGTGTTTGGGGAATTTTTTCTGTTTTTTTGGGAAGTTGTTCTGCATTTGGGGAAATTGTTGAAAGGCTGGGGAACTTGTTCTGGGTTTGGAGAATTTGTTGTGGGATTGGAGAAGTTGTTCAGGGAATTTAGACCATTTTCTGGGATTGTAGAATTTGGTCTTTGTTTGGGGAACTTGTTCTGTGTTTCGAGAATTATGTCTATGATTGGAGAAGTAGTTGTGGGGTTGGCAAAGTAGTTGTGGGGTTGGCGAAGTAGTTGTGGTATTGGAGAAGTAGTTCTGGGATTGGAGAAGTTGTTCTCGGTTCGGAGAAGTTGTGCTGGGATTGGAGAATTTGTGCTGGGTTTGGAGAAATTGTGCTGGGATTGGAGAAGTTGTGCCGGGATTGGAGAAGTTGTTCTCGGTTCGGAGAAGTTGTGCTGGGATTGGAGAATTTGTGCTGGGTTTGGAGAAATTGTGCTGGGTTTGGAGAAATTGTGCTGGGATTGGAGAAGTTGTGCTGGGTGGGTTTGGAGAAGTTGTGCTGGGATTGGAGAAGTTGTTCTCGGTTCGGAGAAGTTGTGCTGGGATTGGAGAAATTGTGCTGGGTTTGGAGAAATTGTGCTGGGATTGGAGAATTTGTGCTGGGTTTGGAGAAATTGTGCTGGGATTGGGGAAGTTGTTCTGGGTTTGGAGAAGTTGTTCAGGGTTTGGAGAAGTTGTTCTTGGTTTGGTGAAGTTTTTCTGTGTTTGTAGAATTTGTTCTGGGATTGGAGAAAGTATTCTTGGATTGGAGAATTTGTTCTGGGATTGGAGTAGTTTTTCTGGGATTGGAGAATTTGTTCTGTGTTTGGGGAAGTTGTTCTGTGTTTGGGGAAGTTGTTCTGGGCTTGGAGATATTGTTCTGTGTTTGGGGGAGTTGTTCGGTGGGAAGTTGTTCTGTGTTTGGGGATGTTGTTCTGTGTTTGGGGATGTTGTTCTGTGTTTGGGGATGTTGTTCTGTGTTTGGGGATGTTGTTCTGTGTTTGGGGATGTTGTTCTCTGTTTGGGGATGTTGTTCTGTGTTTGGGGATGTTGTTCTGTGTTTGGGGAATTTGTTCTGAATGGGAGTAGTTTTTCTGGGATTGGAGAAATTGTCATGGGATTGGAGAAGTTGTCATGGGATTGGAGAAGTTGTCATGGGATTGGAGAATTTATTCTTGGATTGGAGATATTGCTCTGTCTTTGGGGAAGTTGTTCTGGGGTTGGCGAAGTAGTTCTGGTATTGGAGAAGTAGTTCTGGATTTGAAGAAGTTGTTCTGGGTTTGGTGAAGTTGTTCTGGGATTGGAGAAGTAGTTCTGGGTTTTGAGAAGTAGTTCTGGGTTTGGAGAAGTTTTTCTGTGTTTGTAGAATTTGTTCTGGGTTTGGGGAAGTTATTCTTGGGTTGGAAATTAGTTGTTGTATTGGAGATATATTGTTCTGTGTTTGGGGATGTTGTGGGAATGGAGAATTTGTTCTTAGTTTGAAGAAGTTGTTCTGAGTTTGAAGAAGTTGTCTTGGTTTGTAGAATTTGTTCTTAGTTTGAAGAATTTGTTGCGGGATTGGAGAATTTGTTGTGGGATTGGAGAATTTGTTGTGGGATTGGAGAATTTGTTGTGGGATTGGAGAATTTGTTGTGGGGTTGTAGAATTTGTTCTGGGGTTGGAGAAGTTGTTCTGGGGTTGGAGAAGTTGTTCTGGGGTTGGAGAAGTTGTTCTGGGGTTGGCGAAGTAGTTGTGGTATTGAAGAAGTTGTTCTTGTGTTGGAGAAGTTGTTCTTGTGTTGGAGAAGTTGTTCTGGGGTTGGAGAAGTTGTTCTGGGGTTGGAGAAGTTGTTCTGGGGTTGGAGAAGTTGTTCTGGGGTTGGAGAAGTTGTTCTGGGGTTGGAGAAGTTGTTCTGGGGTTGGAGAAGTTGTTCAGGGAATTTAGACCATTTTCTGGGATTGGAGAATTTGGTCTTTGTTTGGGGAACTTGTTCTGTGTTTCGAGTATTATGTCTATGATTGGAGAAGTAGTTGTGGGGTTGGCAAAGTAGTTGGGGGGGTTGGCGAAGTAGTTGTGGTATTGGAGAAGTAGTTCTGGGATTGGAGTATTTGTTCAGGGATTGGGGAAGTTGTTCAGGTATTGGGGATGTTGCTCAGGGTATTTTGACCATGTTCTGTGATTAGGAACTTTGGTCTTTTTATTACGGAAGTTCTTCTGGCATTGGAGAATATCTGGGATTGGAGAAGTTGTTCTGGGATAGGAGAAGTTGTTCTGGGATGGGAGTAGTTGTTCTGGGATTGGAGAAGTTGTGCTGGGATTGGAGAAATTTTTTGGGAGTGGAGAATTTATTCTTGGATTGGAGATATTGCTCTGTCTTTGGGGAAGTTGTTCTGGGTTTGGAGAAGTAGTTCTGGATTTGGAGAAGTTGTTCTGGGTTTGGAGAAGTTGTTCTGTGTTTGGTGAAGTTGTTGTGGGATTGGAGACGTTGTTCTGTGTTTGGAGACGTTGTTCTGGGTTTGGAGACGTTGTTCTGGGTTTGGAGACGTTGTTCTGGGTTTGGAGAAGTTGTTCAGGGTTTGAAGAGTTTGCTCTGGTATTGGAGAAATTATTCTTGGGTTGGAAACTTAGTTCTTGTTTTGGAGGAATTGTTCTGGGATTGGAGATATTGTTCTGTGTTTGGGGAAGTTGTTGTGGGATTGGAGAATTTGTTCTTAGTTTGAAGAATTTGTTCTGAGTTTGAAGAAGTTGTCTTGGATTGGAGAATTTGTTGTGGGATTGGAGAATTTGTTGTGGGATTGGAGAATTTGTTCTAGGGTTGGACAAGTTGTTCAGGGGTTGGGGAAGTTGTTCTGGGATTGCAGATATTGTTCTGTGTTTGGGGAATTTTTTCTGTTTTTTTGGGAAGTTGTTCTGCATTTGGGGAAATTGTTGAAAGGCTGGGGAACTTGTTCTGGGTTTGGAGAATTTGTTGTGGGATTGGAGAAGTTGTTCAGGGAATTTAGACCATTTTCTGGGATTGTAGAATTTGGTCTTTGTTTGGGGAACTTGTTCTGTGTTTCGAGAATTATGTCTATGATTGGAGAAGTAGTTGTGGGGTTGGCAAAGTAGTTGTGGGGTTGGCGAAGTAGTTGTGGTATTGGAGAAGTAGTTCTGGGATTGGAGAAGTTGTTCTCGGTTCGGAGAAGTTGTGCTGGGATTGGAGAATTTGTGCTGGGTTTGGAGAAATTGTGCTGGGATTGGAGAAGTTGTGCCGGGATTGGAGAAGTTGTGCTGGGATTGGAGAAGTTGTTCTCGGTTCGGAGAAGTTGTGCTGGGATTGGAGAATTTGTGCTGGGTTTGGAGAAATTGTGCTGGGTTTGGAGAAATTGTGCTGGGATTGGAGAAGTTGTGCTGGGTTTGGAGAAGTTGTGCTGGGATTGGAGAAGTTGTTCTCGGTTCGGAGAAGTTGTGCTGGGATTGGAGAAATTGTTCTGGGATTGGAGAAATTGTGCTGGGATTGGAGAATTTGTGCTGGGTTTGGAGAAATTGTGCTGGGATTGGGGAAGTTGTTCTGGGTTTGGAGAAGTTGTTCAGGGTTTGGAGAAGTTGTTCTTGGTTTGGAGAAGATTTTCTGTGTTTGTAGAATTTGTTCTGGGATTGGAGAAAGTATTCTTGGATTGGAGAATTTGTTCTGGGATTGGAGTAGTTTTTCTGGGATTGGAGAATTTGTTCTGTGTTTGGGGATGTTGTTCTGTGTTTCGAGAATTATGTCTATGATTGGAGAAGTAGTTGTGTTGTTGGCAAAGTAGTTGTGGGGTTGGCGAAGTAGTTGTGGTATTGGAGAAGTAGTTCTGGGATTGGAGTATTTGTTCAGGGATTGGGGAAGTTGTTCAGGTATTGGGGATGTTGTTCAGGGAATTTTGACCATGTTCTGTGATTAGGAACTTTGGTGTTTTTATTACGGAAGTTCTTCTGGCATTGGAGAATATCTGGGATTGGAGAAGTTGTTCTGGGATAGGAGAAGTTGTTCTGGGATGGGAGTAGTTGTTCTGGGATTGGAGAAGTTGTGCTGGGATTGGAGAAATTTTTTGGGAGTGGAGAATTTATTCTTGGATTGGAGATATTGCTCTGTCTTTGGGGAAGTTGTTCTGGGTTTGGAGAAGTAGTTCTGGATTTGGAGAAGTTGTTCTGGGTTTGGAGAAGTTGTTCTGTGTTTGGTGAAGTTGTTGTGGGATTGGAGACGTTGTTCTGTGTTTGGAGACGTTGTTCTGGGTTTGGAGACGTTGTTCTGGGTTTGGAGACGTTGTTCTGGGTTTGGAGAAGTTGTTCAGGGTTTGAAGAGTTTGCTCTGGTATTGGAGAAATTATTCTTGGGTTGGAAACTTAGTTCTTGTTTTGGAGGAATTGTTCTGGGATTGGAGATATTGTTCTGTGTTTGGGGAAGTTGTTGTGGGATTGGAGAATTTGTTCTTAGTTTGAAGAATTTGTTCTGAGTTTGAAGAAGTTGTCTTGGATTGGAGAATTTGTTGTGGGATTGGAGAATTTGTTGTGGGATTGGAGAATTTGTTCTAGGGTTGGACAAGTTGTTCAGGGGTTGGGGAAGTTGTTCTGGGATTGCAGATATTGTTCTGTGTTTGGGGAATTTTTTCTGTTTTTTTGGGAAGTTGTTCTGCATTTGGGGAAATTGTTGAAAGGCTGGGGAACTTGTTCTGGGTTTGGAGAATTTGTTGTGGGATTGGAGAAGTTGTTCAGGGAATTTAGACCATTTTCTGGGATTGTAGAATTTGGTCTTTGTTTGGGGAACTTGTTCTGTGTTTCGAGAATTATGTCTATGATTGGAGAAGTAGTTGTGGGGTTGGCAAAGTAGTTGTGGGGTTGGCGAAGTAGTTGTGGTATTGGAGAAGTAGTTCTGGGATTGGAGAAGTTGTTCTCGGTTCGGAGAAGTTGTGCTGGGATTGGAGAATTTGTGCTGGGTTTGGAGAAATTGTGCTGGGATTGGAGAAGTTGTGCCGGGATTGGAGAAGTTGTGCTGGGATTGGAGAAGTTGTTCTCGGTTCGGAGAAGTTGTGCTGGGATTGGAGAATTTGTGCTGGGTTTGGAGAAATTGTGCTGGGTTTGGAGAAATTGTGCTGGGATTGGAGAAGTTGTGCTGGGTTTGGAGAAGTTGTGCTGGGATTGGAGAAGTTGTTCTCGGTTCGGAGAAGTTGTGCTGGGATTGGAGAAATTGTTCTGGGATTGGAGAAATTGTGCTGGGATTGGAGAATTTGTGCTGGGTTTGGAGAAATTGTGCTGGGATTGGGGAAGTTGTTCTGGGTTTGGAGAAGTTGTTCAGGGTTTGGAGAAGTTGTTCTTGGTTTGGAGAAGATTTTCTGTGTTTGTAGAATTTGTTCTGGGATTGGAGAAAGTATTCTTGGATTGGAGAATTTGTTCTGGGATTGGAGTAGTTTTTCTGGGATTGGAGAATTTGTTCTGTGTTTGGGGATGTTCTGTGTTTCGAGAATTATGTCTATGATTGGAGAAGTAGTTGTGTTGTTGGCAAAGTAGTTGTGGGGTTGGCGAAGTAGTTGTGGTATTGGAGAAGTAGTTCTGGGATTGGAGTATTTGTTCAGGGATTGGGGAAGTTGTTCAGGTATTGGGGATGTTGTTCAGGGAATTTTGACCATGTTCTGTGATTAGGAACTTTGGTGTTTTTATTACGGAAGTTCTTCTGGCATTGGAGAATATCTGGGATTGGAGAAGTTGTTCTGGGATAGGAGAAGTTGTTCTGGGATGGGAGTAGTTGTTCTGGGATTGGAGAAGTTGTGCTGGGATTGGAGAAATTTTTTGGGAGTGGAGAATTTATTCTTGGATTGGAGATATTGCTCTGTCTTTGGGGAAGTAGTTCTGGGATGGGAGAAGTAGTTCTGGATTTGGAGAAGTTGTTCTGGGTTTGGAGAAGTTGTTCTGTGTTTGGTGAAGTTGTTCTGGGTTTGGAGAAGTTGTTCTGGGTTTGGAGAAGTTGTTCTGGGTTTGGAGAAGTTGTTCTGTGTTTGGAGAATTTGTTCTGGGTTTGGAGACGTTGTTCTGGGGTTGGAGAAGTTGTTCTGGGTTTGGAGAGTTTGCTCTGGTATTGGAGAAATTTTTCTTGGGTTGGAAACTTAGTTCTTGTTTTGGAGGAATTGTTCTGGGATTGGAGATATTGTTCTGTGTTTGGGGAAGTTGTTGTGAGATTGGAGAATTTGTTGTGGGATTGGAGAAGTTGTTCAGGGAATTTAGACCATTTTCTGGGATTGGAGTATTTGGTCTTTGTTTGGGGAACTTGTTCTGTGTTTCGAGTATTATGTCTATGATTGGAGAAGTAGTTGTGGGGTTGGCAAAGTAGTTGTGGGGTTGGCGAAGTAGTTGTGGTATTGGAGAAGTAGTTCTGGGATTGGAGTATTTGTTCAGGGATTGGGGAAGTTGTTCAGGTATTGGGGATGTTGCTCAGGGTATTTTGACCATGTTCTGTGATTAGGAACTTTGGTCTTTTTATTACGGAAGTTCTTCTGGCATTGGAGAATATCTGGGATTGGAGAAGTTGTTCTGGGATAGGAGAAGTTGTTCTGGGATGGGAGTAGTTGTTCTGGGATTGGAGAAGTTGTGCTGGGATTGGAGAAATTTTTTGGGAGTGGAGAATTTATTCTTGGATTGGAGATATTGCTCTGTCTTTGGGGAAGTTGTTCTGGGTTTGGAGAAGTAGTTCTGGATTTGGAGAAGTTGTTCTGGGTTTGGAGAAGTTGTTCTGTGTTTGGTGAAGTTGTTGTGGGATTGGAGACGTTGTTCTGTGTTTGGAGACGTTGTTCTGGGTTTGGAGACGTTGTTCTGGGTTTGGAGACGTTGTTCTGGGTTTGGAGACGTTGTTCTGGGTTTGGAGAAGTTGTTCAGGGTTTGAAGAGTTTGCTCTGGTATTGGAGAAATTTTTCTTGGGTTGGAAACTTAGTTCTTGTTTTGGAGGAATTGTTCTGGGATTGGAGATATTGTTCTGTGTTTGGGGAAGTTGTTGTGGGATTGGAGAATTTGTTCTTAGTTTGAAGAATGTTCTGAGTTTGAAGAAGTTGTCTTGGATTGGAGAATTTGTTGTGGGATTGGAGAATTTGTTGTGGGATTGGAGAATTTGTTCTGGGGTTGGACAAGTTGTTCAGGGGTTGGGGAAGTTGTTCTGGGATTGCAGATATTGTTCTGTGTTTGGGGAATTTTTTCTGTTTTTTTGGGAAGTTGTTCTGCATTTGGGGAAATTGTTGAAAGGCTGGGGAACTTGTTCTGGGTTTGGAGAATTTGTTGTGGGATTGGAGAAGTTGTTCAGGGAATTTAGACCATTTTCTGGGATTGTAGAATTTGGTCTTTGTTTGGGGAACTTGTTCTGTGTTTCGAGAATTATGTCTATGATTGGAGAAGTAGTTGTGGGGTTGGCAAAGTAGTTGTGGGGTTGGCGAAGTAGTTGTGGTATTGGAGAAGTAGTTCTGGGATTGGAGAAGTTGTTCTCGGTTCGGAGAAGTTGTGCTGGGATTGGAGAATTTGTGCTGGGTTTGGAGAAATTGTGCTGGGATTGGAGAAGTTGTGCCGGGATTGGAGAAGTTGTGCTGGGATTGGAGAAGTTGTTCTCGGTTCGGAGAAGTTGTGCTGGGATTGGAGAATTTGTGCTGGGTTTGGAGAAATTGTGCTGGGTTTGGAGAAATTGTGCTGGGATTGGAGAAGTTGTGCTGGGTGGGTTTGGAGAAGTTGTGCTGGGATTGGAGAAGTTGTTCTCGGTTCGGAGAAGTTGTGCTGGGATTGGAGAAATTGTTCTGGGATTGGAGAAATTGTGCTGGGATTGGAGAATTTGTGCTGGGTTTGGAGAAATTGTGCTGGGATTGGGGAAGTTGTTCTGGGTTTGGAGAAGTTGTTCAGGGTTTGGAGAAGTTGTTCTTGGTTTGGAGAAGTTTTTCTGTGTTTGTAGAATTTGTTCTGGGATTGGAGAAAGTATTCTTGGATTGGAGAATTTGTTCTGGGATTGGAGTAGTTTTTCTGGGATTGGAGAATTTGTTCTGTGTTTGGGGAAGTTGTTCTGTGTTTGGGGAAGTTGTTCTGGGCTTGGAGATATTGTTCTGTGTTTGGGGGAGTTGTTCGGTGGGAAGTTGTTCTGTGTTTGGGGATGTTGTTCTGTGTTTGGGGATGTTGTTCTGTGTTTGGGGATGTTGTTCTGTGTTTGGGGATGTTGTTCTGTGTTTGGGGATGTTGTTCTCTGTTTGGGGATGTTGTTCTGTGTTTGGGGATGTTGTTCTGTGTTTGGGGAATTTGTTCTGAATGGGAGTAGTTTTTCTGGGATTGGAGAAATTGTCATGGGATTGGAGAAGTTGTCATGGGATTGGAGAAGTTGTCATGGGATTGGAGAATTTATTCTTGGATTGGAGATATTGCTCTGTCTTTGGGGAAGTTGTTCTGGGGTTGGCGAAGTAGTTCTGGTATTGGAGAAGTAGTTCTGGATTTGAAGAAGTTGTTCTGGGTTTGGTGAAGTTGTTCTGGGATTGGAGAAGTAGTTCTGGGTTTTGAGAAGTAGTTCTGGGTTTGGAGAAGTTTTTCTGTGTTTGTAGAATTTGTTCTGGGTTTGGGGAAGTTATTCTTGGGTTGGAAATTAGTTGTTGTATTGGAGATATATTGTTCTGTGTTTGGGGATGTTGTGGGAATGGAGAATTTGTTCTTAGTTTGAAGAATTTGTTCTGAGTTTGAAGAAGTTGTCTTGGTTTGTAGAATTTGTTCTTAGTTTGAAGAATTTGTTGCGGGATTGGAGAATTTGTTGTGGGATTGGAGAATTTGTTGTGGGATTGGAGAATTTGTTGTGGGATTGGAGAATTTGTTGTGGGGTTGTAGAATTTGTTCTGGGGTTGGAGAAGTTGTTCTGGGGTTGGAGAAGTTGTTCTGGGGTTGGAGAAGTTGTTCTGGGGTTGGCGAAGTAGTTGTGGTATTGAAGAAGTTGTTCTTGTGTTGGAGAAGTTGTTCTTGTGTTGGAGAAGTTGTTCTGGGGTTGGAGAAGTTGTTCTGGGGTTGGAGAAGTTGTTCTGGGGTTGGAGAAGTTGTTCTGGGGTTGGAGAAGTTGTTCTGGGGTTGGAGAAGTTGTTCTGGGGTTGGAGAAGTTGTTCAGGGAATTTAGACCATTTTCTGGGATTGGAGAATTTGGTCTTTGTTTGGGGAACTTGTTCTGTGTTTCGAGTATTATGTCTATGATTGGAGAAGTAGTTGTGGGGTTGGCAAAGTAGTTGTGGGGTTGGCGAAGTAGTTGTGGTATTGGAGAAGTAGTTCTGGGATTGGAGTATTTGTTCAGGGATTGGGGAAGTTGTTCAGGTATTGGGGATGTTGCTCAGGGTATTTTGACCATGTTCTGTGATTAGGAACTTTGGTCTTTTTATTACGGAAGTTCTTCTGGCATTGGAGAATATCTGGGATTGGAGAAGTTGTTCTGGGATAGGAGAAGTTGTTCTGGGATGGGAGTAGTTGTTCTGGGATTGGAGAAGTTGTGCTGGGATTGGAGAAATTTTTTGGGAGTGGAGAATTTATTCTTGGATTGGAGATATTGCTCTGTCTTTGGGGAAGTTGTTCTGGGTTTGGAGAAGTAGTTCTGGATTTGGAGAAGTTGTTCTGGGTTTGGAGAAGTTGTTCTGTGTTTGGTGAAGTTGTTGTGGGATTGGAGACGTTGTTCTGTGTTTGGAGACGTTGTTCTGGGTTTGGAGACGTTGTTCTGGGTTTGGAGACGTTGTTCTGGGTTTGGAGACGTTGTTCTGGGTTTGGAGAAGTTGTTCAGGGTTTGAAGAGTTTGCTCTGGTATTGGAGAAATTATTCTTGGGTTGGAAACTTAGTTCTTGTTTTGGAGGAATTGTTCTGGGATTGGAGGTATTGTTCTGTGTTTGGGGAAGTTGTTGTGGGATTGGAGAATTTGTTCTTAGTTTGAAGAATTTGTTCTGAGTTTGAAGAAGTTGTCTTGGATTGGAGAATTTGTTGTGGGATTGGAGAATTTGTTGTGGGATTGGAGAATTTGTTCTGGGGTTGGACAAGTTGTTCAGGGGTTGGGGAAGTTGTTCTGGGATTGCAGATATTGTTCTGTGTTTGGGGAATTTTTTCTGTTTTTTTGGGAAGTTGTTCTGCATTTGGGGAAATTGTTGAAAGGCTGGGGAACTTGTTCTGGGTTTGGAGAATTTGTTGTGGGATTGGAGAAGTTGTTCAGGGAATTTAGACCATTTTCTGGGATTGTAGAATTTGGTCTTTGTTTGGGGAACTTGTTCTGTGTTTCGAGAATTATGTCTATGATTGGAGAAGTAGTTGTGGGGTTGGCAAAGTAGTTGTGGGGTTGGCGAAGTAGTTGTGGTATTGGAGAAGTAGTTCTGGGATTGGAGAAGTTGTTCTCGGTTCGGAGAAGTTGTGCTGGGATTGGAGAATTTGTGCTGGGTTTGGAGAAATTGTGCTGGGATTGGAGAAGTTGTGCCGGGATTGGAGAAGTTGTGCTGGGATTGGAGAAGTTGTTCTCGGTTCGGAGAAGTTGTGCTGGGATTGGAGAATTTGTGCTGGGTTTGGAGAAATTGTGCTGGGTTTGGAGAAATTGTGCTGGGATTGGAGCAGTTGTGCTGGGTTTGGAGAAGTTGTGCTGGGATTGGAGAAGTTGTTCTCGGTTCGGAGAAGTTGTGCTGGGATTGGAGAAATTGTTCTGGGATTGGAGAAATTGTGCTGGGATTGGAGAATTTGTGCTGGGTTTGGAGAAATTGTGCTGGGATTGGGGAAGTTGTTCTGGGTTTGGAGAAGTTGTTCAGGGTTTGGAGAAGTTGTTCTTGGTTTGGAGAAGTTTTTCTGTGTTTGTAGAATTTGTTCTGGGATTGGAGAAAGTATTCTTGGATTGGAGAATTTGTTCTGGGATTGGAGTAGTTTTTCTGGGATTGGAGAATTTGTTCTGTGTTTGGGGAAGTTGTTCTGGGCTTGGAGATATTGTTCTGTGTTTGGGGGATTTGTTTGGTGGGAAGTTGTTCTGTGTTTGGGGATGTTGTTCTGTGTTTGGGGATGTTGTTCTGTGTTTGGGGATGTTGTTCTGTGTTTGGGGATGTTGTTCTGTGTTTGGGGATGTTGTTCTCTGTTTGGGGATGTTGTTCTGTGTTTGGGGATGTTGTTCTGTGTTTGGGGAATTTGTTCTGAATGGGAGTAGTTTTTCTGGGATTGGAGAAATTGTCATGGGATTGGAGAAGTTGTCATGGGATTGGAGAAGTTGTCATGGGATTGGAGAATTTATTCTTGGATTGGAGATATTGCTCTGTCTTTGGGGAAGTTGTTCTGGGGTTGGCGAAGTAGTTCTGGTATTGGAGAAGTAGTTCTGGATTTGAAGAAGTTGTTCTGGGTTTGGTGAAGTTGTTCTGGGATTGGAGAAGTAGTTCTGGGTTTTGAGAAGTAGTTCTGGGTTTGGAGAAGTTTTTCTGTGTTTGTAGAATTTGTTCTGGGTTTGGGGAAGTTATTCTTGGGTTGGAAATTAGTTGTTGTATTGGAGATATATTGTTCTGTGTTTGGGGATGTTGTGGGAATGGAGAATTTGTTCTTAGTTTGAAGAATTTGTTCTGAGTTTGAAGAAGTTGTCTTGGTTTGTAGAATTTGTTCTTAGTTTGAAGAATTTGTTGCGGGATTGGAGAATTTGTTGTGGGATTGGAGAATTTGTTGTGGGATTGGAGAATTTGTTGTGGGATTGGAGAATTTGTTGTGGGGTTGTAGAATTTGTTCTGGGGTTGGAGAAGTTGTTCTGGGGTTGGAGAAGTTGTTCTGGGGTTGGAGAAGTTGTTCTTGTGTTGGAGAAGTTGTTCTTGTGTTGGAGAAGTTGTTCTGGGGTTGGAGAAGTTGTTCTGGGGTTGGAGAAGTTGTTCTGGGGTTGGAGAAGTTGTTCTTGTGTTGGAGAAGTTGTTCTTGTGTTGGAGAAGTTGTTCTGGGGTTGGAGAAGTTGTTCTGGGGTTGGAGAAGTTGTTCTGGGGTTGGAGAAGTTGTTCTGGGGTTGGAGAAGTTGTTCTGGGGTTGGAGAAGTTGTTCTGGGGTTGGAGAAGTTGTTCTGGGGTTGGAGAAGTTGTTCTGGGGTTGGAGAAGTTGTTCAGGGAATTTAGACCATTTTCTGGGATTGGAGAATTTGGTCTTTGTTTGGGGAACTTGTTCTGTGTTTCGAGTATTATGTCTATGATTGGAGAAGTAGTTGTGGGGTTGGCAAAGTAGTTGTGGGGTTGGCGAAGTAGTTGTGGTATTGGAGAAGTAGTTCTGGGATTGGAGTATTTGTTCAGGGATTGGGGAAGTTGTTCAGGTATTGGGGATGTTGCTCAGGGTATTTTGACCATGTTCTGTGATTAGGAACTTTGGTCTTTTTATTACGGAAGTTCTTCTGGCATTGGAGAATATCTGGGATTGGAGAAGTTGTTCTGGGATAGGAGAAGTTGTTCTGGGATGGGAGTAGTTGTTCTGGGATTGGAGAAGTTGTGCTGGGATTGGAGAAATTTTTTGGGAGTGGAGAATTTATTCTTGGATTGGAGATATTGCTCTGTCTTTGGGGAAGTTGTTCTGGGTTTGGAGAAGTAGTTCTGGATTTGGAGAAGTTGTTCTGGGTTTGGAGAAGTTGTTCTGTGTTTGGTGAAGTTGTTGTGGGATTGGAGACGTTGTTCTGTGTTTGGAGACGTTGTTCTGTGTTTGGAGACGTTGTTCTGGGTTTGGAGACGTTGTTCTGGGTTTGGAGTCGTTGTTCTGGGTTTGGAGAAGTTGTTCAGGGTTTGAAGAGTTTGCTCTGGTATTGGAGAAATTATTCTTGGGTTGGAAACTTAGTTCTTGTTTTGGAGGAATTGTTCTGGGATTGGAGATATTGTTCTGTGTTTGGGGAAGTTGTTGTGGGATTGGAGAATTTGTTCTTAGTTTGAAGAATTTGTTCTGAGTTTGAAGAAGTTGTCTTGGATTGGAGAATTTGTTGTGGGATTGGAGAATTTGTTGTGGGATTGGAGAATTTGTTCTGGGGTTGGACAAGTTGTTCAGGGGTTGGGGAAGTTGTTCTGGGATTGCAGATATTGTTCTGTGTTTGGGGAATTTTTTCTGTTTTTTTGGGAAGTTGTTCTGCAGTTGGGGAAATTGTTGAAAGGCTGGGGAACTTGTTCTGGGTTTGGAGAATTTGTTGTGGGATTGGAGAAGTTGTTCAGGGAATTTAGACCATTTTCTGGGATTGTAGAATTTGGTCTTTGTTTGGGGAACTTGTTCTGTGTTTCGAGAATTATGTCTATGATTGGAGAAGTAGTTGTGGGGTTGGCAAAGTAGTTGTGGGGTTGGCGAAGTAGTTGTGGTATTGGAGAAGTAGTTCTGGGATTGGAGAAGTTGTTCTCGGTTCGGAGAAGTTGTGCTGGGATTGGAGAATTTGTGCTGGGTTTGGAGAAATTGTGCTGGGATTGGAGAAGTTGTGCCGGGATTGGAGAAGTTGTGCTGGGATTGGAGAAGTTGTTCTCGGTTCGGAGAAGTTGTGCTGGGATTGGAGAATTTGTGCTGGGTTTGGAGAAATTGTGCTGGGTTTGGAGAAATTGTGCTGGGTTTGGAGAAATTGTGCTGGGATTGGAGAAGTTGTGCTGGGTTTGGAGAAGTTGTGCTGGGATTGGAGAAGTTGTTCTCGGTTCGGAGAAGTTGTGCTGGGATTGGAGAAATTGTTCTGGGATTGGAGAAATTGTGCTGGGATTGGAGAATTTGTGCTGGGTTTGGAGAAATTGTGCTGGGATTGGGGAAGTTGTTCTGGGTTTGGAGAAGTTGTTCAGGGTTTGGAGAAGTTGTTCTTGGTTTGGAGAAGTTTTTCTGTGTTTGTAGAATTTGTTCTGGGATTGGAGAAAGTATTCTTGGATTGGAGAATTTGTTCTGGGATTGAAGTAGTTTTTCTGGGATTGGAGAATTTGTTCTGTGTTTGGGGAAGTTGTTCTGTGTTTCGAGAATTATGTCTATGATTGGAGAAGTAGTTGTGGGGTTGGCAAAGTAGTTGTGGGGTTGGCGAAGTAGTTGTGGTATTGGAGAAGTAGTTCTGGGATTGGAGTATTTGTTCAGGGATTGGGGAAGTTGTTCAGGTATTGGGGATGTTGTTCAGGGAATTTTGACCATGTTCTGTGATTAGGAACTTTGGTCTTTTTATTACGGAAGTTCTTCTGGCATTGGAGAATATCTGGGATTGGAGAAGTTGTTCTGGGATAGGAGAAGTTGTTCTGGGATGGGAGTAGTTGTTCTGGGATTGGAGAAGTTGTGCTGGGATTGGAGAAATTTTTTGGGAGTGGAGAATTTATTCTTGGATTGGAGATATTGCTCTGTCTTTGGGGAAGTAGTTCTGGGATGGGAGAAGTAGTTCTGGATTTGGAGAAGTTGTTCTGGGTTTGGAGAAGTTGTTCTGTGTTTGGTGAAGTTGTTGTGGGATTGGAGAAGTTGTTCTGTGTTTGGAGAATTTGTTCTGGGTTTGGAGACGTTGTTCTGGGGTTGGAGAAGTTGTTCTGGGTTTGGAGAGTTTGCTCTGGTATTGGAGAAATTTTTCTTGGGTTGGAAACTTAGTTCTTGTTTTGGAGGAATTGTTCTGGGATTGGAGATATTGTTCTGTGTTTGGGGAAGTTGTCGTGAGATTGGAGAATTTGTTCTGGGATTGGAGAAGTTGTTCAGGGAATTTAGACCATTTTCTGGGATTGGAGTATTTGGTCTTTGTTTGGGGAACTTGTTCTGTGTTTCGAGTATTATGTCTATGATTGGAGAAGTAGTTGTGGGGTTGGCAAAGTAGTTGTGGGGTTGGCGAAGTAGTTGTGGTATTGGAGAAGTAGTTCTGGGATTGGAGTATTTGTTCAGGGATTGGGGAAGTTGTTCAGGTATTGGGGATGTTGCTCAGGGTATTTTGACCATGTTCTGTGATTAGGAACTTTGGTCTTTTTATTACGGAAGTTCTTCTGGCATTGGAGAATATCTGGGATTGGAGAAGTTGTTCTGGGATAGGAGAAGTTGTTCTGGGATGGGACTAGTTGTTCTGGGATTGGAGAAGTTGTGCTGGGATTGGAGAAATTTTTTGGGAGTGGAGAATTTATTCTTGGATTGGAGATATTGCTCTGTCTTTGGGGAAGTTGTTCTGGGTTTGGAGAAGTAGTTCTGGATTTGGAGAAGTTGTTCTGGGTTTGGAGAAGTTGTTCTGTGTTTGGTGAAGTTGTTGTGGGATTGGAGACGTTGTTCTGTGTTTGGAGACGTTGTTCTGGGTTTGGAGACGTTGTTCTGGGTTTGGAGACGTTGTTCTGGGTTTGGAGACGTTGTTCTGGGTTTGGAGAAGTTGTTCAGGGTTTGAAGAGTTTGCTCTGGTATTGGAGAAATTATTCTTGGGTTGGAAACTTAGTTCTTGTTTTGGAGGAATTGTTCTGGGATTGGAGATATTGTTCTGTGTTTGGGGAAGTTGTTGTGGGATTGGAGAATTTGTTCTTAGTTTGAAGAATTTGTTCTGAGTTTGAAGAAGTTGTCTTGGATTGGAGAATTTGTTGTGGGATTGGAGAATTTGTTGTGGGATTGGAGAATTTGTTCTGGGGTTGGACAAGTTGTTCAGGGGTTGGGGAAGTT
Source organism: Amazona ochrocephala (assembly GCA_039720435.1). Taxonomy (NCBI): domain Eukaryota; kingdom Metazoa; phylum Chordata; class Aves; order Psittaciformes; family Psittacidae; genus Amazona; species Amazona ochrocephala. The sequence continues at coordinate 15,589,931 of CM077891.1, forward strand.
GTTCTGGGATTGCAGATATTGTTCTGTGTTTGGGGAATTTTTTCTGTTTTTTTGGGAAGTTGTTCTGCATTTGGGGAAATTGTTGAAAGGCTGGGGAACTTGTTCTGGGTTTGGAGAATTTGTTGTGGGATTGGAGAAGTTGTTCAGGGAATTTAGACCATTTTCTGGGATTGTAGAATTTGGTCTTTGTTTGGGGAACTTGTTCTGTGTTTCGAGAATTATGTCTATGATTGGAGAAGTAGTTGTGGGGTTGGCAAAGTAGTTGTGGGGTTGGCGAAGTAGTTGTGGTATTGGAGAAGTAGTTCTGGGATTGGAGAAGTTGTTCTCGGTTCGGAGAAGTTGTGCTGGGATTGGAGAATTTGTGCTGGGTTTGGAGAAATTGTGCTGGGATTGGAGAAGTTGTGCCGGGATTGGAGAAGTTGTGCTGGGATTGGAGAAGTTGTTCTCGGTTCGGAGAAGTTGTGCTGGGATTGGAGAATTTGTGCTGGGTTTGGAGAAATTGTGCTGGGTTTGGAGAAATTGTGCTGGGATTGGAGCAGTTGTGCTGGGTTTGGAGAAGTTGTGCTGGGATTGGAGAAGTTGTTCTCGGTTCGGAGAAGTTGTGCTGGGATTGGAGAAATTGTTCTGGGATTGGAGAAATTGTGCTGGGATTGGAGAATTTGTGCTGGGTTTGGAGAAATTGTGCTGGGATTGGGGAAGTTGTTCTGGGTTTGGAGAAGTTGTTCAGGGTTTGGAGAAGTTGTTCTTGGTTTGGAGAAGTTTTTCTGTGTTTGTAGAATTTGTTCTGGGATTGGAGAAAGTATTCTTGGATTGGAGAATTTGTTCTGGGATTGGAGTGGTTTTTCTGGGATTGGAGAATTTGTTCTGTGTTTGGGGAAGTTGTTCTGGGCTTGGAGATATTGTTCTGTGTTTGGGGGATTTGTTCGGTGGGAAGTTGTTCTGTGTTTGGGGATGTTGTTCTGTGTTTGGGGATGTTGTTCTGTGTTTGGGGATGTTGTTCTGTGTTTGGGGATGTTGTTCTGTGTTTGGGGATGTTGTTCTCTGTTTGGGGATGTTGTTCTGTGTTTGGGGATGTTGTTCTGTGTTTGGGGAATTTGTTCTGAATGGGAGTAGTTTTTCTGGGATTGGAGAAATTGTCATGGGATTGGAGAAGTTGTCATGGGATTGGAGAAGTTGTCATGGGATTGGAGAATTTATTCTTGGATTGGAGATATTGCTCTGTCTTTGGGGAAGTTGTTCTGGGGTTGGCGAAGTAGTTCTGGTATTGGAGAAGTAGTTCTGGATTTGAAGAAGTTGTTCTGGGTTTGGTGAAGTTGTTCTGGGATTGGAGAAGTAGTTCTGGGTTTTGAGAAGTAGTTCTGGGTTTGGAGAAGTTTTTCTGTGTTTGTAGAATTTGTTCTGGGTTTGGGGAAGTTATTCTTGGGTTGGAAATTAGTTGTTGTATTGGAGATATATTGTTCTGTGTTTGGGGATGTTGTGGGAATGGAGAATTTGTTCTTAGTTTGAAGAATTTGTTCTGAGTTTGAAGAAGTTGTCTTGGTTTGTAGAATTTGTTCTTAGTTTGAAGAATTTGTTGCGGGATTGGAGAATTTGTTGTGGGATTGGAGAATTTGTTGTGGGATTGGAGAATTTGTTGTGGGATTGGAGAATTTGTTGTGGGGTTGTAGAATTTGTTCTGGGGTTGGAGAAGTTGTTCTGGGGTTGGAGAAGTTGTTCTGGGGTTGGAGAAGTTGTTCTTGTGTTGGAGAAGTTGTTCTGGGGTTGGAGAAGTTGTTCTGGGGTTGGAGAAGTTGTTCTGGGGTTGGAGAAGTTGTTCTGGGGTTGGAGAAGTTGTTCTGGGGTTGGAGAAGTTGTTCTTGTGTTGGAGAAGTTGTTCTGGGGTTGGAGAAGTTGTTCTGGGGTTGGAGAAGTTGTTCTGGGGTTGGAGAAGTTGTTCTGGGGTTGGAGAAGTTGTTCTGGGGTTGGAGAAGTTGTTCTGGGGTTGGAGAAGTTGTTCTGGGGTTGGAGAAGTTGTTCAGGGAATTTAGACCATTTTCTGGGATTGGAGAATTTGGTCTTTGTTTGGGGAACTTGTTCTGTGTTTCGAGTATTATGTCTATGATTGGAGAAGTAGTTGTGGGGTTGGCAAAGTAGTTGTGGGGTTGGCGAAGTAGTTGTGGTATTGGAGAAGTAGTTCTGGGATTGGAGTATTTGTTCAGGGATTGGGGAAGTTGTTCAGGTATTGGGGATGTTGCTCAGGGTATTTTGACCATGTTCTGTGATTAGGAACTTTGGTCTTTTTATTACGGAAGTTCTTCTGGCATTGGAGAATATCTGGGATTGGAGAAGTTGTTCTGGGATAGGAGAAGTTGTTCTGGGATGGGACTAGTTGTTCTGGGATTGGAGAAGTTGTGCTGGGATTGGAGAAATTTTTTGGGAGTGGAGAATTTATTCTTGGATTGGAGATATTGCTCTGTCTTTGGGGAAGTTGTTCTGGGTTTGGAGAAGTAGTTCTGGATTTGGAGAAGTTGTTCTGGGTTTGGAGAAGTTGTTCTGTGTTTGGTGAAGTTGTTGTGGGATTGGAGACGTTGTTCTGTGTTTGGAGACGTTGTTCTGTGTTTGGAGACGTTGTTCTGGGTTTGGAGACGTTGTTCTGGGTTTGGAGTCGTTGTTCTGGGTTTGGAGAAGTTGTTCAGGGTTTGAAGAGTTTGCTCTGGTATTGGAGAAATTATTCTTGGGTTGGAAACTTAGTTCTTGTTTTGGAGGAATTGTTCTGGGATTGGAGATATTGTTCTGTGTTTGGGGAAGTTGTTGTGGGATTGGAGAATTTGTTCTTAGTTTGAAGAATTTGTTCTGAGTTTGAAGAAGTTGTCTTGGATTGGAGAATTTGTTGTGGGATTGGAGAATTTGTTGTGGGATTGGAGAATTTGTTGTGGGGTTGGAGAATTTGTTCTGGGGTTGGACAAGTTGTTCAGGGGTTGGGGAAGTTGTTCTGGGATTGCAGATATTGTTCTGTGTTTGGGGAATTTTTTCTGTTTTTTTGGGAAGTTGTTCTGCATTTGGGGAAATTGTTGAAAGGCTGGGGAACTTGTTCTGGGTTTGGAGAATTTGTTGTGGGATTGGAGAAGTTGTTCAGGGAATTTAGACCATTTTCTGGGATTGTAGAATTTGGTCTTTGTTTGGGGAACTTGTTCTGTGTTTCGAGAATTATGTCTATGATTGGAGAAGTAGTTGTGGGGTTGGCAAAGTAGTTGTGGGGTTGGCGAAGTAGTTCTGGTATTGGAGAAGTAGTTCTGGGATTGGAGAAGTTGTTCTCGGTTCGGAGAAGTTGTGCTGGGATTGGAGAATTTGTGCTGGGTTTGGAGAAATTGTGCTGGGATTGGAGAAGTTGTGCCGGGATTGGAGAAGTTGTGCTGGGATTGGAGAAGTTGTTCTCGGTTCGGAGAAGTTGTGCTGGGATTGGAGAATTTGTGCTGGGTTTGGAGAAATTGTGCTGGGTTTGGAGAAATTGTGCTGGGTTTGGAGAAATTGTGCTGGGATTGGAGAAGTTGTGCTGGGTTTGGAGAAGTTGTGCTGGGATTGGAGAAGTTGTTCTCGGTTCGGAGAAGTTGTGCTGGGATTGGAGAAATTGTTCTGGGATTGGAGAAATTGTGCTGGGATTGGAGAATTTGTGCTGGGTTTGGAGAAATTGTGCTGGGATTGGGGAAGTTGTTCTGGGTTTGGAGAAGTTGTTCAGGGTTTGGAGAAGTTGTTCTTGGTTTGGAGAAGTTTTTCTGTGTTTGTAGAATTTGTTCTGGGATTGGAGAAAGTATTCTTGGATTGGAGAATTTGTTCTGGGATTGAAGTAGTTTTTCTGGGATTGGAGAATTTGTTCTGTGTTTGGGGAAGTTGTTCTGTGTTTCGAGAATTATGTCTATGATTGGAGAAGTAGTTGTGGGGTTGGCAAAGTAGTTGTGGGGTTGGCGAAGTAGTTGTGGTATTGGAGAAGTAGTTCTGGGATTGGAGTATTTGTTCAGGGATTGGGGAAGTTGTTCAGGTATTGGGGATGTTGTTCAGGGAATTTTGACCATGTTCTGTGATTAGGAACTTTGGTCTTTTTATTACGGAAGTTCTTCTGGCATTGGAGAATATCTGGGATTGGAGAAGTTGTTCTGGGATAGGAGAAGTTGTTCTGGGATGGGAGTAGTTGTTCTGGGATTGGAGAAGTTGTGCTGGGATTGGAGAAATTTTTTGGGAGTGGAGAATTTATTCTTGGATTGGAGATATTGCTCTGTCTTTGGGGAAGTAGTTCTGGGATGGGAGAAGTAGTTCTGGATTTGGAGAAGTTGTTCTGGGTTTGGAGAAGTTGTTCTGTGTTTGGTGAAGTTGTTGTGGGATTGGAGAAGTTGTTCTGGGTTTGGAGAAGTTGTTCTGGGTTTGGAGAAGTTGTTCTGTGTTTGGAGAATTTGTTCTGGGTTTGGAGACGTTGTTCTGGGGTTGGAGAAGTTGTTCTGGGTTTGGAGAGTTTGCTCTGGTATTGGAGAAATTTTTCTTGGGTTGGAAACTTAGTTCTTGTTTTGGAGGAATTGTTCTGGGATTGGAGATATTGTTCTGTGTTTGGGGAAGTTGTCGTGAGATTGGAGAATTTGTTCTGGGATTGGAGAAGTTGTTCAGGGAATTTAGACCATTTTCTGGGATTGGAGTATTTGGTCTTTGTTTGGGGAACTTGTTCTGTGTTTCGAGTATTATGTCTATGATTGGAGAAGTAGTTGTGGGGTTGGCAAAGTAGTTGTGGGGTTGGCGAAGTAGTTGTGGTATTGGAGAAGTAGTTCTGGGATTGGAGTATTTGTTCAGGGATTGGGGAAGTTGTTCAGGTATTGGGGATGTTGCTCAGGGTATTTTGACCATGTTCTGTGATTAGGAACTTTGGTCTTTTTATTACGGAAGTTCTTCTGGCATTGGAGAATATCTGGGATTGGAGAAGTTGTTCTGGGATAGGAGAAGTTGTTCTGGGATGGGAGTAGTTGTTCTGGGATTGGAGAAGTTGTGCTGGGATTGGAGAAATTTTTTGGGAGTGGAGAATTTATTCTTGGATTGGAGATATTGCTCTGTCTTTGGGGAAGTTGTTCTGGGTTTGGAGAAGTAGTTCTGGATTTGGAGAAGTTGTTCTGGGTTTGGAGAAGTTGTTCTGTGTTTGGTGAAGTTGTTGTGGGATTGGAGACGTTGTTCTGTGTTTGGAGACGTTGTTCTGTGTTTGGAGACGTTGTTCTGGGTTTGGAGACGTTGTTCTGGGTTTGGAGTCGTTGTTCTGGGTTTGGAGAAGTTGTTCAGGGTTTGAAGAGTTTGCTCTGGTATTGGAGAAATTATTCTTGGGTTGGAAACTTAGTTCTTGTTTTGGAGGAATTGTTCTGGGATTGGAGATATTGTTCTGTGTTTGGGGAAGTTGTTGTGGGATTGGAGAATTTGTTCTTAGTTTGAAGAATTTGTTCTGAGTTTGAAGAAGTTGTCTTGGATTGGAGAATTTGTTGTGGGATTGGAGAATTTGTTGTGGGATTGGAGAATTTGTTCTGGGGTTGGACAAGTTGTTCAGGGGTTGGGGAAGTTGTTCTGGGATTGCAGATATTGTTCTGTGTTTGGGGAATTTTTTCTGTTTTTTTGGGAAGTTGTTCTGCATTTGGGGAAATTGTTGAAAGGCTGGGGAACTTGTTCTGGGTTTGGAGAATTTGTTGTGGGATTGGAGAAGTTGTTCAGGGAATTTAGACCATTTTCTGGGATTGTAGAATTTGGTCTTTGTTTGGGGAACTTGTTCTGTGTTTCGAGAATTATGTCTATGATTGGAGAAGTAGTTGTGGGGTTGGCAAAGTAGTTGTGGGGTTGGCGAAGTAGTTGTGGTATTGGAGAAGTAGTTCTGGGATTGGAGAAGTTGTTCTCGGTTCGGAGAAGTTGTGCTGGGATTGGAGAATTTGTGCTGGGTTTGGAGAAATTGTGCTGGGATTGGAGAAGTTGTGCCGGGATTGGAGAAGTTGTGCTGGGATTGGAGAAGTTGTTCTCGGTTCGGAGAAGTTGTGCTGGGATTGGAGAATTTGTGCTGGGTTTGGAGAAATTGTGCTGGGTTTGGAGAAATTGTGCTGGGATTGGAGAAGTTGTGCTGGGTTTGGAGAAGTTGTGCTGGGATTGGAGAAGTTGTTCTCGGTTCGGAGAAGTTGTGCTGGGATTGGAGAAATTGTTCTGGGATTGGAGAAATTGTGCTGGGATTGGAGAATTTGTGCTGGGTTTGGAGAAATTGTGCTGGGATTGGGGAAGTTGTTCTGGGTTTGGAGAAGTTGTTCAGGGTTTGGAGAAGTTGTTCTTGGTTTGGAGAAGTTTTTCTGTGTTTGTAGAATTTGTTCTGGGATTGGAGAAAGTATTCTTGGATTGGAGAATTTGTTCTGGGATTGGAGTGGTTTTTCTGGGATTGGAGAATTTGTTCTGTGTTTGGGGAAGTTGTTCTGTGTTTGGGGAAGTTGTTCTGGGATTGGAGATATTGTTCTGTGTTTGGGGGAGTTGTTCGGTGGGAAGTTGTTCTGTGTTTGGGGATGTTGTTCTGTGTTTGGGGATGTTGTTCTGTGTTTGGGGATGTTGTTCTGTGTTTGGGGATGTTGTTCTGTGTTTGGGGATGTTGTTCTCTGTTTGGGGATGTTGTTGTGTGTTTGGGGATGTTGTTCTGTGTTTGGGGAATTTGTTCTGAATGGGAGTAGTTTTTCTGGGATTGGAGAAATTGTCATGGGATTGGAGAAGTTGTCATGGGATTGGAGAAGTTGTCATGGGATTGGAGAATTTATTCTTGGATTGGAGATATTGCTCTGTCTTTGGGGAAGTTGTTCTGGGGTTGGCGAAGTAGTTCTGGTATTGGAGAAGTAGTTCTGGATTTGAAGAAGTTGTTCTGGGTTTGGTGAAGTTGTTCTGGGATTGGAGAAGTAGTTCTGGGTTTTGAGAAGTAGTTCTGGGTTTGGAGAAGTTTTTCTGTGTTTGTAGAATTTGTTCTGGGTTTGGGGAAGTTATTCTTGGGTTGGAAATTAGTTGTTGTATTGGAGATATATTGTTCTGTGTTTGAGGATGTTGTGGGAATGGAGAATTTGTTCTTAGTTTGAAGAATTTGTTCTGAGTTTGAAGAAGTTGTCTTGGTTTGTAGAATTTGTTCTTAGTTTGAAGAATTTGTTGCGGGATTGGAGAATTTGTTGTGGGATTGGAGAATTTGTTGTGGGATTGGAGAATTTGTTGTGGGATTGGAGAATTTGTTGTGGGGTTGTAGAATTTGTTCTGGGGTTGGAGAAGTTGTTCTGGGGTTGGAGAAGTTGTTCTGGGGTTGGAGAAGTTGTTCTGGGGTTGGAGAAGTTGTTCTGGGGTTGGAGAAGTTGTTCTTGTGTTGGAGAAGTTGTTCTGGGGTTGGAGAAGTTGTTCTGGGGTTGGAGAAGTTGTTCTGGGGTTGGAGAAGTTGTTCTGGGGTTGGAGAAGTTGTTCTGGGGTTGGAGAAGTTGTTCTGGGGTTGGAGAAGTTGTTCTGGGGTTGGAGAAGTTGTTCTGGGGTTGGAGAAGTTGTTCAGGGGTTGGAGAAGTTGTTCTGGGGTTGGAGAAGTTGTTCTGTGTTTGTGGAAGTTTTTCTGTTTTTTTGGGAAGTTGTTCTGCAGTTGGGGAAATTGTTGAAAAGTTGGAGAAGTTGTTCTGGGTTTGGAGAATTTGTTGTGGGATTGGAGAAGTTGTTCAGGGAATTTAGACCATTTTCTGGGATTGGAGAATTTGGTCTTTGTTTGGGGAACTTGTTCTGTGTTTCGAGTATTATGTCTATGATTGGAGAAGTAGTTGTGGGGTTGGCAAAGTAGTTGTGGGGTTGGCGAAGTAGTTGTGGTATTGGAGAAGTAGTTCTGGGATTGGAGTATTTGTTCAGGGATTGGGGAAGTTGTTCAGGTATTGGGGATGTTGTTCAGGGACTTTTGACCATGTTCTGTGATTAGGAACTTTGGTCTTTTTATTACGGAAGTTCTTCTGGCATTGGAGAATATCTGGGATTGGAGAAGTTGTTCTGGGATAGGAGAAGTTGTTCTGGGATGGGAGTAGTTGTTCTGGGATTGGAGAAGTTGTCATGGGATTGGAGAAATTTTTTCGGAGTGGAGAATTTATTCTTGGATTGGAGATATTGCTCTGTCTTTGGGGAAGTTGTTCTGGGTTTGGAGAAGTAGTTCTGGATTTGGAGAAGTTGTTCTGGGTTTGGAGAATTTGTTCTCTGTTTGGAGAATTTGTTCTGGGTTTGGAGACGTTGTTCTGGGTTTGGAGAAGTTGTTTTGGGTTTGGAGAAGTTGTTCTGGGTTTGGAGAGTTTGCTCTGGTATTGTTGAAATTATTCTTGGGTTGGAAACTTAGTTCTTGTTTTGGAGGAATTGTTCTGGGATTGGAGATATTGTTCTGTGTTTGGGGAAGTTGTTGTGGGATTGGAGAATTTGTTCTTAGTTTGAAGAATTTGTTCTGAGTTTGAAGAAGTTGTCTTGGATTGGAGAATTTGTTGTGGGATTGGAGAATTTGTTGTGGTATTGGAGAGTTTGTTCTGGGGTTGGAGAAGTTGTTCTGGGGTTGGAGAAGTTGTTCAGGGGTTGGAGAAGTTGTTCTGGGGTTGGAGAAGTTCTGTGTTTGTGGAAGTTTTTCTGTTTTTTTGGGAAGTTGTTCTGCAGTTGGGGAAAGTGTTGAAAGGTTGGAGAAGTTGTTCTGGGTTTGGAGAATTTGTTGTGGGATTGGAGAAGTTGTTCAGGGAATTTAGACCATTTTCTGGGATTGGAGAATTTGGTCTTTGTTTGGGGAAGTTGTTCTGTGTTTCGAGAATTATGTCTATGATTGGAGAAGTAGTTGTGGGGTTGGCAAAGTAGTTGTGGGGTTGGCGAAGTAGTTGTGGTATTGGAGAAGTAGTTCTGGGATTGGAGAAGTTGTTCTGGGTTTGGAGAAGTTGTTCTGGGTTTGGAGAAGTTGTTCTGTGTTTGGTGAAGTTGTTCTGGGTTTGGAGAAGTTGTTCTGGGTTTGGAGAAGTTGTTCTGGGTTTGGAGAATTTGTTCTGTGTTTGGAGAATTTGTTCTGGGTTTGGAGACGTTGTTCTGGGTTTGGAGAAGTTGTTCTGGGTTTGGAGAAGTTGTTCTGGGTTTGGAGAGTTTGCTCTGGTATTGGAGAAATTATTCTTGGGTTGGAAACTTAGTTCTTGTTTTGGAGGAATTGTTCTGGGATTGGAGATATTGTTCTGTGTTTGGGGAAGTTGTTGTGGGATTGGAGAATTTGTTCTTAGTTTGAAGAATTTGTTCTGAGTTTGAAGAAGTTGTCTTGGATTGGAGAATTTGTTGTGGGATTGGAGAATTTGTTGTGGTATTGGAGAGTTTGTTCTGGGGTTGGAGAAGTTGTTCTGGGGTTGGAGAAGTTGTTCTGGGGTTGGAGAAGTTGTTCTGGGGTTGGAGAAGTAGTTCTGGGGTTGGAGAAGTTGTTCTGGGGTTGGAGAAGTTGTTCTGGGGTTGGAGAAGTTGTTCTGGGGTTGGAGAAGTTGTTCTGGGGTTGGAGAAGTTCTGTGTTTGCGGAAGTTTTTCTGTTTTTTTGGGAAGTTGTTCTGCATTTGGGGAAAGTGTTGAAAGGTTGGAGAAGTTGTTCTGGGTTTGGAGAATTTGTTGTGGGATTGGAGAAGTTGTTCAGGGAATTTAGACCATTTTCTGGGATTGGAGAATTTGGTCTTTGTTTGGGGAACTTGTTCTGTGTTTCGAGAATTATGTCTATGATTGGAGAAGTAGTTGTGGGGTTGGCAAAGTAGTTGTGGGGTTGGCGAAGTAGTTGTGGTATTGGAGAAGTAGTTCTGGGATTGGAGTATTTGTTCAGGGACTGGGGAAGTTGTTCAGGTATTGGGGATGTTGTTCAGGGAATTTTGACCATGTTCTGTGATTAGGAACTTTGGTCTTTTTATTACGGAAGTTCTTCTGGCATTGGAGAATATCTGGGATTGGAGAAGTTGTTCTGGGATAGGAGAAGTTGTTCTGGGATGGGAGTAGTTGTTCTGGGATTGGAAAAGTTGTCATGGGATTGGAGAAATTTTTGGGGAGTGGAGAATTTATTCTTGGATTGGAGATATTGCTCTGTCTTTGGGGAAGTTGTTCTGGGTTTGGAGCAGTAGTTCTGGATTTGGAGAAGTTGTTCTGGGTTTGGAGAAGTTGTTCTGTGTTTGGTGAAGTTGTTCTGGGATTGGAGAAGTTGTTCTGTGTTTGGAGACGTTGTTCTGGGTTTGGAGACGTTGTTCTGGGTTTGGAGACGTTGTTCTGGGTTTGGAGACGTTGTTCTGGGTTTGGAGAAGTTGTTCTGGGTTTGGAGAAGTTGTTCAGGGTTTGGAGAGTTTGCTCTGGTATTGGAGAAATTATACTTAGGTTGGAAACTTAGTTCTTGTTTTGGAGGAATTGTTCTGGGATTGGAGATATTGTTCTGTGTTTGGGGAAGTTGTTGTGGGATTGGAGAATTTGTTCTTAGTTTGAAGAATTTGTTCTGAGTTTGAAGAAGTTGTCTTGGATTGGAGAATTTGTTGTGGGATTGGAGAATTTGTTGTGGGATTGGAGAATTTGTTCTGGGGTTGGAGAAGTTGTTCTGGGGTTGGAGAAGTTGTTCTGGGGTTGGAGAAGTTGTTCTGGGGTTGGAGAAGTTGTTCTGGGGTTGGAGAAGTTGTTCTGGGGTTGGAGAAGTTGTTCAGGGGTTGGGGAAGTTGTTCAGGGGTTGGGGAAGTTGTTCTGGGATTGCAGATATTGTTCTGTGTTTGGGGAATTTTTTCTGTTTTTTTGGGAAGTTGTTCTGCATTTGGGGAAATTGTTGAAAGGTTGGGGAAGTTGTTCTGGGTTTGGAGAATTTGTTGTGGGATTGGAGAAGTTGTTCAGGGAATTTAGACCATTTTCTGGGATTGGAGTATTTGGTCTTTGTTTGGGGAACTTGTTCTGTGTTTCGAGAATTATGTCTATGATTGGAGAAGTAGTTGTGGGGTTGGCAAAGTAGTTGTGGGGTTGGCGAAGTAGTTGTGGTATTGGAGAAGTAGTTCTGGGATTGGAGTATTTGTTCAGGGATTGGGGAAGTTGTTCAGGTATTGGGGATGTTGTTCAGGGACTTTTGACCATGTTCTGTGATTAGGAACTTTGGTCTTTTTATTACGGAAGTTCTTCTGGCATTGGAGAATATCTGGGATTGGAGAAGTTGTTCTGGGATAGGAGAAGTTGTTCTGGGATGGGAGTAGTTGTTCTGGGATTGGAGAAGTTGTCATGGGATTGGAGAAATTTTTTGGGAGTGGAGAATTTATTCTTGGATTGGAGATATTGCTCTGTCTTTGGGGAAGTTGTTCTGGGGTTGGAGAAGTAGTTCTGGATTTGGAGAAGTTGTTCTGGGTTTGGAGAAGTTGTTCTGTGTTTGGTGAAGTTGTTCTGGGATTGGAGAAGTTGTTCTGGGTTTGGAGACGTTGTTCTGGGTTTGGAGACGTTGTTCTGGGTTTGGAGACGTTGTTCTGGGTTTGGAGACGTTGTTCTGGGTTTGGAGACGTTGTTGTGGGTTTGGAGAGTTTGCTCTGGTATTGGAGAAATTATTCTTGGGTTGGAAACTTAGTTCTTGTTTTGGAGGAATTGTTCTGGGATTGGAGATATTGTTCTGTGTTTGGGGAAGTTGTTGTGGGATTGGAGAATTTGTTCTTAGTTTGAAGAATTTGTTCTGAGTTTGAAGAAGTTGTCTTGGATTGGAGAATTTGTTGTGGGATTGGAGAATTTGTTGTGGGATTGGAGAATTTGTTGTGGGGTTGGAGAATTTGTTGTGGGGTTGGAGAAGTTGTTCTGGGGTTGGAGAAGTTGTTATGGGGTTGGAGAAGTTGTTCTGGGGTTGGAGAAGTTGTTCTGGGGTTGGAGAAGTTGTTCTGGGGTTGGAGAAGTTGTTCTGGGTTTGGAGAGTTTGCTCTGGTATTGGAGAAATTATTCTTGGGTTGGAAACTTAGTTCTTGTTTTGGAGGAATTGTTCTGGGATTGGAGATATTGTTCTGTGTTTGGGGAAGTTGTTGTGGGTTTGGAGAATTTGTTGTGGGATTGGAGAAGTTGTTCAGGGAATTTAGACCATTTTCTGGGATTGGAGAATTTGGTCTTTGATTGGGGAACTTGTTCTGGGATTGGAGAATTTTTTTGGGATTGGAGAATTTGTTCTTGGATTGGAGATATAGTACTGTTTTGGGGAAGTTGTTCAGGGATTGGGGAAGTTGTTCAGGGATTGGGGAAGTTGTTCTGGGGTTGGAGAAGTTGTTCAGGGTTTGGAGAAGTTGTTCTGGGTTTGGAGAAGTTTTTCTGTGTTTGTAGAATTTGTTCTGGGATTGGAGAAAGTATTCTTGGATTGGAGAATTTGTTCTGTGTTTGGGGATGTTGTTCTGTGTTTGGGGATGTTGTTCTGTGTTTGGGGAAGTTGTTCTGTGTTTGGGGAAGTTGTTCTGGGATTGGAGATATTGTTCTGTGTTTGGGGGAGTTGTTCGGTGGGAAGTTGTTCTGTGTTTGGGGATGTTGTTCTGTGTTTGGGGTAGTTGTTCGGTGGGAAGTTGTTCTGTGTTTGGGGATGTTGTTCTGTGTTTGGGGATGTTGTTCTGTGTTTGGGGATGTTGTTCTGTGTTTGGGGATGTTGTTCTGTGTTTGGGGATGTTGTTCTGTGTTTGGGGATGTTGTTCTCTGTTTGGGGATGTTGTTGTGTGTTTGGGGATGTTGTTCTGTGTTTGGGGATGTTGTTCCGTGTTTGGGGAATTTGTTCTGAATGGGAGTAGTTTTTCTGGGATTGGAGAAATTGTCATGGGATTGGAGAAGTTGTCATGGGTTTGGAGAAGTTGTCATGGGATTGGAGAATTTATTCTTGGATTGGAGATATTGCTCTGTCTTTGGGGAAGTTGTTCTGGGGTTGGCGAAGTAGTTCTGGTATTGGAGAAGTAGTTCTGGATTTGAAGAAGTTGTTCTGGGTTTGGTGAAGTAGTTCTGGGTTTGGAGAAGTAGTTCTGGGTTTTGAGAAGTAGTTCTGGGTTTGGAGAAGTTTTTCTGTGTTTGTAGAATTTGTTCTGGGTTTGGGGAAGTTATTCTTGGGTTGGAAATTAGTTGTTGTATTGGAGATATATTGTTCTGTGTTTGGGGATGTTGTGGGAATGGAGAATTTGTTCTTAGTTTGAAGAAGTTGTTCTGAGTTTGAAGAAGTTGTCTTGGTTTGTAGAATTTGTTCTTAGTTTGAAGAATTTGTTGCGGGATTGGAGAATTTGTTGTGGGATTGGAGAATTTGTTGTGGGATTGGAGAATTTGTTGTGGGATTGGAGAATTTGTTGTGGGATTGGAGAATTTGTTGTGGGGTTGGAGAAGTTGTTCTGGGGTTGGAGAAGTTGTTCTGGGGTTGGAGAAGTTGTTCTGGGGTTGGAGAAGTTGTTCTGGGGTTGGAGAAGTTGTTCTGGGGTTGGAGAAGTTGTTCTGGGGTTGGAGAAGTTGTTCTGGGGTTGGAGAAGTTGTTCTGGGGTTGGAGAAGTTGTTCTGGGGTTGGAGAAGTTGTTCTGGGGTTGGAGAAGTTTTTCTGTTTTTTTGGGAAGTTGTTCTGCAGTTGGGGAAATTGTTGAAAGGTTGGAGAAGTTGTTCTGGGTTTGGAGAATTTGTTGTGGGATTGGAGAAGTTGTTCAGGGAATTTAGACCATTTTCTGGGATTGGAGAATTTGGTCTTTGTTTGGGGAAGTTGTTCTGTGTTTCGAGAATTATGTCTATGATTGGAGAAGTAGTTGTGGGGTTGGCAAAGTAGTTGTGGGGTTGGTGAAGTAGTTGTGGTATTGGAGAAGTAGTTCTGGGATTGGAGTATTTGTTCAGGGACTGGGGAAGTTGTTCAGGTATTGGGGATGTTGTTCAGGGAATTTTGACCATGTTCTGTGATTAGGAACTTTGGTCTTTTTATTACGGAAGTTCTTCTGGCATTGGAGAATATCTGGGATTGGAGAAGTTGTTCTGGGATAGGAGAAGTTGTTCTGGGATGGGAGTAGTTGTTCTGGGATTGGAGAAGTTGTCATGGGATTGGAGAAATTTTTGGGGAGTGGAGAATTTATTCTTGGATTGGAGATATTGCTCTGTCTTTGGGGAAGTAGTTCTGGGATGGGAGAAGTAGTTCTGGATTTGGAGAAGTTCTGGGTTTGGAGAAGTTGTTCTGTGTTTGGTGAAGTTGTTGTGGGATTGGAGAAGTTGTTCTGGGTTTGGAGAAGTTGTTCTGTGTTTGGAGAAGTTGTTCTGTGTTTGGAGAATTTGTTCTGGGTTTGGAGACGTTGTTCTGGGTTTGGAGAAGTTGTTCTGGGTTTGGAGAAGTTGTTCTGGGTTTGGAGAGTTTGCTCTGGTATTGGAGAAATTATTCTTGGGTTGGAAACTTAGTTCTTGTTTTGGAGGAATTGTTCTGGGATTGGAGATATTGTTCTGTGTTTGGGGAAGTTGTTGTGGGATTGGAGAATTTGTTGTGGGATTGGAGAAGTTGTTCAGGGAATTTAGACCATTTTCTGGGATTGGAGAATTTGGTCTTTGATTGGGGAACTTGTTCTGGGATTGGAGAATTTTTTTGGGATTGGAGAATTTGTTCTTGGATTGGAGATATAGTACTGTTTTGGGGAAGTTGTTCAGGGATTGGGGAAGTTGTTCTGGGTTTGGAGAAGTTGTTCAGGGTTTGGAGAAGTTGTTCTGGGTTTGGAGAAGTTTTTCTGTGTTTGTAGAATTTGTTCTGGGATTGGAGAAAGTATTCTTGGATTGGAGAATTTGTTCTGTGTTTGGGGATGTTGTTCTGTGTTTGGGGATGTTGTTCTGTGTTTGGGGAAGTTGTTCTGTGTTTGGGGAAGTTGTTCTGGGATTGGAGATATTGTTCTGTGTTTGGGGGAGTTGTTCGGTGGGAAGTTGTTCTGTGTTTGGGGATGTTGTTCTGTGTTTGGGGATGTTGTTCTGTGTTTGGGGATGTTGTTCTGTGTTTGGGGATGTTGTTCTGTGTTTGGGGATGTTGTTCTGTGTTTGGGGATGTTGTTCTCTGTTTGGGGATGTTGTTGTGTGTTTGGGGATGTTGTTCTGTGTTTGGGGAATTTGTTCTGAATGGGAGTAGTTTTTCTGGGATTGGAGAAATTGTCATGGGATTGGAGAAGTTGTCATGGGTTTGGAGAAGTTGTCATGGGATTGGAGAATTTATTCTTGGATTGGAGATATTGCTCTGTCTTTGGGGAAGTTGTTCTGGGGTTGGCGAAGTAGTTCTGGTATTGGAGAAGTAGTTCTGGATTTGAAGAAGTTGTTCTGGGTTTGGTGAAGTTGTTCTGGGTTTGGAGAAGTAGTTCTGGGTTTTGAGAAGTAGTTCTGGGTTTGGAGAAGTTTTTCTGTGTTTGTAGAATTTGTTCTGGGTTTGGGGAAGTTATTCTTGGGTTGGAAATTAGTTCTTGTATTGGAGATATATTGTTCTGTGTTTGGGGATGTTGTGGGAATGGAGAATTTGTTCTTAGTTTGAAGAAGTTGTTCTGAGTTTGAAGAAGTTGTCTTGGTTTGTAGAATTTGTTCTTAGTTTAAAGAATTTGTTGCGGGATTGGAGAATTTGTTGTGGGATTGGAGAATTTGTTGTGGGATTGGAGAAGTTGTTCTGGGGTTGGAGAAGTTGTTCTGGGGTTGGAGAAGTTGTTCTGGGGTTGGAGAAGTTGTTCTGGGGTTGGAGAAGTTGTTCTGGGGTTGGAGAAGTTGTTCTGGGGTTGGGGAAGTTGTTCTGGGGTTGGGGAAGTTTTTCTGTTTTTTTGGGAAGTGTTCTGCAGTTGGGGAAATTGTTGAAAGGTTGGAGAAGTTGTTCTGGGTTTGGAGAATTTGTTGTGGGATTGGAGAAGTTGTTCAGGGAATTTAGACCATTTTCTGGGATTGGAGAATTTGGTCTTTGTTTGGGGAACTTGTTCTGTGTTTCGAGAATTATGTCTATGATTGGAGAAGTAGTTGTGGGGTTGGCGAAGTAGTTGTGGTATTGGAGAAGTAGTTCTGGGATTGGAGTATTTGTTCAGGGATTGGGGAAGTTGTTCAGGTATTGGGGATGTTGTTCAGGGACTTTTGACCATGTTCTGTGATTAGGAACTTTGGTCTTTTTATTACGGAAGTTCTTCTGGCATTGGAGAATATCTGGGATTGGAGAAGTTGTTCTGGGATAGGAGAAGTTGTTCTGGGATGGGAGTAGTTGTTCTGGGATTGGAGAAGTTGTCATGGGATTGGAGAAATTTTTTGGGAGTGGAGAATTTATTCTTGGATTGGAGATATTGCTCTGTCTTTGGGGAAGTTGTTCTGGGGTTGGAGAAGTAGTTCTGGATTTGGAGAAGTTGTTCTGGGTTTGGAGAAGTTGTTCTGTGTTTGGTGAAGTTGTTCTGGGATTGGAGAAGTTGTTCTGTGTTTGGAGACGTTGTTCTGGGTTTGGAGACGTTGTTCTGGGTTTGGAGACGTTGTTCTGGGTTTGGAGACGTTGTTCTGGGTTTGGAGACGTTGTTCTGGGTTTGGAGAAGTTGTTGTGGGTTTGGAGAGTTTGCTCTGGTATTGGAGAAATTATTCTTGGGTTGGAAACTTAGTTCTTGTTTTGGAGGAATTGTTCTGGGATTGGAGATATTGTTCTGTGTTTGGGGAAGTTGTTGTGGGATTGGAGAATTTGTTCTTAGTTTGAAGAATTTGTTCTGAGTTTGAAGAAGTTGTCTTGGATTGGAGAATTTGTTGTGGGATTGGAGAATTTGTTGTGGGATTGGAGAATTTGTTCTGGGGTTGGAGAAGTTGTTCTGGGGTTGGAGAAGTTGTTCTGGGGTTGGAGAAGTTGTTCTGGGGTTGGAGAAGTTGTTCTGGGGTTGGAGAAGTTGTTCTGGGGTTGGAGAAGTTGTTCAGGGGTTGGGGAAGTTGTTCTGGGATTGCAGATATTGTTCTGTGTTTGGGGAATTTTTTCTGTTTTTTTGGGAAGTTGTTCTGCATTTGGGGAAATTGTTGAAAGGTTGGGGAAGTTGTTCTGGGTTTGGAGAATTTGTTGTGGGATTGGAGAAGTTGTTCAGGGAATTTAGACCATTTTCTGGGATTGGAGTATTTGGTCTTTGTTTGGGGAACTTGTTCTGTGTTTCGAGAATTATGTCTATGATTGGAGAAGTAGTTGTGGGGTTGGCAAAGTAGTTGTGGGGTTGGCGAAGTAGTTGTGGTATTGGAGAAGTAGTTCTGGGATTGGAGTATTTGTTCAGGGATTGGGGAAGTTGTTCAGGTATTAGGGATGTTGTTCAGGGAATTTTGACCATGTTCTGTGATTAGGAACTTTGGTCTTTTTATTACGGAAGTTCTTCTGGCATTGGAGAATATCTGGGATTGGAGAAGTTGTTCTGGGATAGGAGAAGTTGTTCTGGGATGGGAGTAGTTGTTCTGGGATTGGAGAAGTTGTCATGGGATTGGAGAAATTTTTGGGGAGTGGAGAATTTATTCTTGGATTGGAGATATTGCTCTGTCTTTGGGGAAGTAGTTCTGGGATGGGAGAAGTAGTTCTGGATTTGGGGAAGTTCTGGGTTTGGAGAAGTTGTTCTGTGTTTGGTGAAGTTGTTGTGGGATTGGAGAAGTTGTTCTGGGTTTGGAGAAGTTGTTCTGTGTTTGGAGAAGTTGTTCTGTGTTTGGAGAATTTGTTCTGGGTTTGGAGACGTTGTTCTGGGTTTGGAGAAGTTGTTCTGGGTTTGGAGAAGTTGTTCTGGGTTTGGAGAGTTTGCTCTGGTATTGGAGAAATTATTCTTGGGTTGGAAACTTAGTTCTTGTTTTGGAGGAATTGTTCTGGGATTGGAGATATTGTTCTGTGTTTGGGGAAGTTGTTGTGGGATTGGAGAATTTGTTGTGGGATTGGAGAAGTTGTTCAGGGAATTTAGACCATTTTCTGGGATTGGAGAATTTGGTCTTTGATTGGGGAACTTGTTCTGGGATTGGAGAATTTTTTTGGGATTGGAGAATTTGTTCTTGGATTGGAGATATAGTACTGTTTTGGGGAAGTTGTTCAGGGATTGGGGAAGTTGTTCTGGGTTTGGAGAAGTTGTTCAGGGTTTGGAGAAGTTGTTCTGGGTTTGGAGAAGTTTTTCTGTGTTTGTAGAATTTGTTCTGGGATTGGAGAAAGTATTCTTGGATTGGAGAATTTGTTCTGTGTTTGGGGATGTTGTTCTGTGTTTGGGGATGTTGTTCTGTGTTTGGGGAAGTTGTTCTGTGTTTGGGGAAGTTGTTCTGGGATTGGAGATATTGTTCTGTGTTTGGGGGAGTTGTTCGGTGGGAAGTTGTTCTGTGTTTGGGGATGTTGTTCTGTGTTTGGGGATGTTGTTCTGTGTTTGGGGATGTTGTTCTGTGTTTGGGGATGTTGTTCTGTGTTTGGGGATGTTGTTCTCTGTTTGGGGATGTTGTTGTGTGTTTGGGGATGTTGTTCCGTGTTTGGGGATGTTGTTCCGTGTTTGGGGAATTTGTTCTGAATGGGAGTAGTTTTTCTGGGATTGGAGAAATTGTCATGGGATTGGAGAAGTTGTCATGGGTTTGGAGAAGTTGTCATGGGATTGGAGAATTTATTCTTGGATTGGAGATATTGCTCTGTCTTTGGGGAAGTTGTTCTGGGGTTGGCGAAGTAGTTCTGGTATTGGAGAAGTAGTTCTGGATTTGAAGAAGTTGTTCTGGGTTTGGTGAAGTTGTTCTGGGTTTGGAGAAGTAGTTCTGGGTTTTGAGAAGTAGTTCTGGGTTTGGAGAAGTTTTTCTGTGTTTGTAGAATTTGTTCTGGGTTTGGGGAAGTTATTCTTGGGTTGGAAATTAGTTCTTGTATTGGAGATATATTGTTCTGTGTTTGGGGATGTTGTGGGAATGGAGAATTTGTTCTTAGTTTGAAGAAGTTGTTCTGAGTTTGAAGAAGTTGTCTTGGTTTGTAGAATTTGTTCTTAGTTTAAAGAATTTGTTGCGGGATTGGAGAATTTGTTGTGGGATTGGAGAATTTGTTGTGGGATTGGAGAATTTGTTCTGGGGTTGGAGAAGTTGTTCTGGGGTTGGAGAAGTTGTTCTGGGGTTGGAGAAGTTGTTCTGGGGTTGGAGAAGTTGTTCTGGGGTTGGAGAAGTTGTTCTGGGGTTGGGGAAGTTTTTCTGTTTTTTTGGGAAGTGTTCTGCAGTTGGGGAAATTGTTGAAAGGTTGGAGAAGTTGTTCTGGGTTTGGAGAATTTGTTGTGGGATTGGAGAAGTTGTTCAGGGAATTTAGACCATTTTCTGGGATTGGAGAATTTGGTCTTTGTTTGGGGAACTTGTTCTGTGTTTCGAGAATTATGTCTATGATTGGAGAAGTAGTTGTGGGGTTGGCGAAGTAGTTGTGGTATTGGAGAAGTAGTTCTGGGATTGGAGTATTTGTTCAGGGATTGGGGAAGTTGTTCAGGTATTGGGGATGTTGTTCAGGGACTTTTGACCATGTTCTGTGATTAGGAACTTTGGTCTTTTTATTACGGAAGTTCTTCTGGCATTGGAGAATATCTGGGATTGGAGAAGTTGTTCTGGGATAGGAGAAGTTGTTCTGGGATGGGAGTAGTTGTTCTGGGATTGGAGAAGTTGTCATGGGATTGGAGAAATTTTTTGGGAGTGGAGAATTTATTCTTGGATTGGAGATATTGCTCTGTCTTTGGGGAAGTTGTTCTGGGGTTGGAGAAGTAGTTCTGGATTTGGAGAAGTTGTTCTGGGTTTGGAGAAGTTGTTCTGTGTTTGGTGAAGTTGTTCTGGGATTGGAGAAGTTGTTCTGTGTTTGGAGACGTTGTTCTGGGTTTGGAGACGTTGTTCTGGGTTTGGAGACGTTGTTCTGGGTTTGGAGACGTTGTTCTGGGTTTGGAGACGTTGTTCTGGGTTTGGAGAAGTTGTTGTGGGTTTGGAGAGTTTGCTCTGGTATTGGAGAAATTATTCTTGGGTTGGAAACTTAGTTCTTGTTTTGGAGGAATTGTTCTGGGATTGGAGATATTGTTCTGTGTTTGGGGAAGTTGTTGTGGGATTGGAGAATTTGTTCTTAGTTTGAAGAATTTGTTCTGAGTTTGAAGAAGTTGTCTTGGATTGGAGAATTTGTTGTGGGATTGGAGAATTTGTTGTGGGATTGGAGAATTTGTTCTGGGGTTGGAGAAGTTGTT
The DNA here is from genome assembly GCA_039720435.1 of Amazona ochrocephala. Classification (NCBI taxonomy): domain Eukaryota; kingdom Metazoa; phylum Chordata; class Aves; order Psittaciformes; family Psittacidae; genus Amazona; species Amazona ochrocephala. Next base: position 15,610,057 of record CM077891.1, read on the forward strand.
CTGGGGTTGGAGAAGTTGTTCTGGGGTTGGAGAAGTTGTTCTGGGGTTGGAGAAGTTGTTCTGGGGTTGGAGAAGTTGTTCTGGGGTTGGAGAAGTTGTTCAGGGGTTGGGGAAGTTGTTCTGGGATTGCAGATATTGTTCTGTGTTTGGGGAATTTTTTCTGTTTTTTTGGGAAGTTGTTCTGCATTTGGGGAAATTGTTGAAAGGTTGGGGAAGTTGTTCTGGGTTTGGAGAATTTGTTGTGGGATTGGAGAAGTTGTTCAGGGAATTTAGACCATTTTCTGGGATTGGAGTATTTGGTCTTTGTTTGGGGAACTTGTTCTGTGTTTCGAGAATTATGTCTATGATTGGAGAAGTAGTTGTGGGGTTGGCAAAGTAGTTGTGGGGTTGGCGAAGTAGTTGTGGTATTGGAGAAGTAGTTCTGGGATTGGAGTATTTGTTCAGGGATTGGGGAAGTTGTTCAGGTATTAGGGATGTTGTTCAGGGAATTTTGACCATGTTCTGTGATTAGGAACTTTGGTCTTTTTATTACGGAAGTTCTTCTGGCATTGGAGAATATCTGGGATTGGAGAAGTTGTTCTGGGATAGGAGAAGTTGTTCTGGGATGGGAGTAGTTGTTCTGGGATTGGAGAAGTTGTCATGGGATTGGAGAAATTTTTGGGGAGTGGAGAATTTATTCTTGGATTGGAGATATTGCTCTGTCTTTGGGGAAGTAGTTCTGGGATGGGAGAAGTAGTTCTGGATTTGGAGAAGTTCTGGGTTTGGAGAAGTTGTTCTGTGTTTGGTGAAGTTGTTGTGGGATTGGAGAAGTTGTTCTGGGTTTGGAGAAGTTGTTCTGTGTTTGGAGAAGTTGTTCTGTGTTTGGAGAATTTGTTCTGGGTTTGGAGACGTTGTTCTGGGTTTGGAGAAGTTGTTCTGGGTTTGGAGAAGTTGTTCTGGGTTTGGAGAGTTTGCTCTGGTATTGGAGAAATTATTCTTGGGTTGGAAACTTAGTTCTTGTTTTGGAGGAATTGTTCTGGGATTGGAGATATTGTTCTGTGTTTGGGGAAGTTGTTGTGGGATTGGAGAATTTGTTGTGGGATTGGAGAAGTTGTTCAGGGAATTTAGACCATTTTCTGGGATTGGAGAATTTGGTCTTTGATTGGGGAACTTGTTCTGGGATTGGAGAATTTTTTTGGGATTGGAGAATTTGTTCTTGGATTGGAGATATAGTACTGTTTTGGGGAAGTTGTTCAGGGATTGGGGAAGTTGTTCTGGGTTTGGAGAAGTTGTTCAGGGTTTGGAGAAGTTGTTCTGGGTTTGGAGAAGTTTTTCTGTGTTTGTAGAATTTGTTCTGGGATTGGAGAAAGTATTCTTGGATTGGAGAATTTGTTCTGTGTTTGGGGATGTTGTTCTGTGTTTGGGGATGTTGTTCTGTGTTTGGGGAAGTTGTTCTGTGTTTGGGGAAGTTGTTCTGGGATTGGAGATATTGTTCTGTGTTTGGGGGAGTTGTTCGGTGGGAAGTTGTTCTGTGTTTGGGGATGTTGTTCTGTGTTTGGGGATGTTGTTCTGTGTTTGGGGATGTTGTTCTGTGTTTGGGGATGTTGTTCTGTGTTTGGGGATGTTGTTCTCTGTTTGGGGATGTTGTTGTGTGTTTGGGGATGTTGTTCCGTGTTTGGGGATGTTGTTCCGTGTTTGGGGAATTTGTTCTGAATGGGAGTAGTTTTTCTGGGATTGGAGAAATTGTCATGGGATTGGAGAAGTTGTCATGGGTTTGGAGAAGTTGTCATGGGATTGGAGAATTTATTCTTGGATTGGAGATATTGCTCTGTCTTTGGGGAAGTTGTTCTGGGGTTGACGAAGTAGTTCTGGTATTGGAGAAGTAGTTCTGGATTTGAAGAAGTTGTTCTGGGTTTGGTGAAGTTGTTCTGGGTTTGGAGAAGTAGTTCTGGGTTTTGAGAAGTAGTTCTGGGTTTGGAGAAGTTTTTCTGTGTTTGTAGAATTTGTTCTGGGTTTGGGGAAGTTATTCTTGGGTTGGAAATTAGTTCTTGTATTGGAGATATATTGTTCTGTGTTTGGGGATGTTGTGGGAATGGAGAATTTGTTCTTAGTTTGAAGAAGTTGTTCTGAGTTTGAAGAAGTTGTCTTGGTTTGTAGAATTTGTTCTTAGTTTGAAGAATTTGTTGCGGGATTGGAGAATTTGTTGTGGGATTGGAGAATTTGTTGTGGGATTGGAGAATTTGTTCTGGGGTTGGAGAAGTTGTTCTGGGGTTGGAGAAGTTGTTCTGGGGTTGGAGAAGTTGTTCTGGGGTTGGAGAAGTTGTTCTGGGGTTGGAGAAGTTGTTCTGGGGTTGGAGAAGTTGTTCTGGGGTTGGGGAAGTTTTTCTGTTTTTTTGGGAAGTGTTCTGCAGTTGGGGAAATTGTTGAAAGGTTGGAGAAGTTGTTCTGGGTTTGGAGAATTTGTTGTGGGATTGGAGAAGTTGTTCAGGGAATTTAGACCATTTTCTGGGATTGGAGAATTTGGTCTTTGTTTGGGGAACTTGTTCTGTGTTTCGAGAATTATGTCTATGATTGGAGAAGTAGTTGTGGGGTTGGCGAAGTAGTTGTGGTATTGGAGAAGTAGTTCTGGGATTGGAGTATTTGTTCAGGGATTGGGGAAGTTGTTCAGGTATTGGGGATGTTGTTCAGGGACTTTTGACCATGTTCTGTGATTAGGAACTTTGGTCTTTTTATTACGGAAGTTCTTCTGGCATTGGAGAATATCTGGGATTGGAGAAGTTGTTCTGGGATAGGAGAAGTTGTTCTGGGATGGGAGTAGTTGTTCTGGGATTGGAGAAGTTGTCATGGGATTGGAGAAATTTTTTGGGAGTGGAGAATTTATTCTTGGATTGGAGATATTGCTCTGTCTTTGGGGAAGTTGTTCTGGGGTTGGAGAAGTAGTTCTGGATTTGGAGAAGTTGTTCTGGGTTTGGAGAAGTTGTTCTGTGTTTGGTGAAGTTGTTCTGGGATTGGAGAAGTTGTTCTGTGTTTGGAGACGTTGTTCTGGGTTTGGAGACGTTGTTCTGGGTTTGGAGACGTTGTTCTGGGTTTGGAGACGTTGTTCTGGGTTTGGAGACGTTGTTCTGGGTTTGGAGAAGTTGTTGTGGGTTTGGAGAGTTTGCTCTGGTATTGGAGAAATTATTCTTGGGTTGGAAACTTAGTTCTTGTTTTGGAGGAATTGTTCTGGGATTGGAGATATTGTTCTGTGTTTGGGGAAGTTGTTGTGGGATTGGAGAATTTGTTCTTAGTTTGAAGAATTTATTCTGAGTTTGAAGAAGTTGTCTTGGATTGGAGAATTTGTTGTGGGATTGGAGAATTTGTTGTGGGATTGGAGAATTTGTTCTGGGGTTGGAGAAGTTGTTCTGGGGTTGGAGAAGTTGTTCTGGGGTTGGAGAAGTTGTTCTGGGGTTGGAGAAGTTGTTCTGGGGTTGGAGAAGTTGTTCTGGGGTTGGAGAAGTTGTTCAGGGGTTGGGGAAGTTGTTCTGGGATTGCAGATATTGTTCTGTGTTTGGGGAATTTTTTTTGTTTTTTTGGGAAGTTGTTCTGCATTTGGGGAAATTGTTGAAAGGTTGGGGAAGTTGTTCTGGGTTTGGAGAATTTGTTGTGGGATTGGAGAAGTTGTTCAGGGAATTTAGACCATTTTCTGGGATTGGAGTATTTGGTCTTTGTTTGGGGAACTTGTTCTGTGTTTCGAGAATTATGTCTATGATTGGAGAAGTAGTTGTGGGGTTGGCAAAGTAGTTGTGGGGTTGGCGAAGTAGTTGTGGTATTGGAGAAGTAGTTCTGGGATTGGAGTATTTGTTCAGGGATTGGGGAAGTTGTTCAGGTATTAGGGATGTTGTTCAGGGAATTTTGACCATGTTCTGTGATTAGGAACTTTGGTCTTTTTATTACGGAAGTTCTTCTGGCATTGGAGAATATCTGGGATTGGAGAAGTTGTTCTGGGATAGGAGAAGTTGTTCTGGGATGGGAGTAGTTGTTCTGGGATTGGAGAAGTTGTCATGGGATTGGAGAAATTTTTGGGGAGTGGAGAATTTATTCTTGGATTGGAGATATTGCTCTGTCTTTGGGGAAGTAGTTCTGGGATGGGAGAAGTAGTTCTGGATTTGGAGAAGTTCTGGGTTTGGAGAAGTTGTTCTGTGTTTGGTGAAGTTGTTGTGGGATTGGAGAAGTTGTTCTGGGTTTGGAGAAGTTGTTCTGTGTTTGGAGAAGTTGTTCTGTGTTTGGAGAATTTGTTCTGGGTTTGGAGACGTTGTTCTGGGTTTGGAGAAGTTGTTCTGGGTTTGGAGAAGTTGTTCTGGGTTTGGAGAGTTTGCTCTGGTATTGGAGAAATTATTCTTGGGTTGGAAACTTAGTTCTTGTTTTGGAGGAATTGTTCTGGGATTGGAGATATTGTTCTGTGTTTGGGGAAGTTGTTGTGGGATTGGAGAATTTGTTGTGGGATTGGAGAAGTTGTTCAGGGAATTTAGACCATTTTCTGGGATTGGAGAATTTGGTCTTTGATTGGGGAACTTGTTCTGGGATTGGAGAATTTTTTTGGGATTGGAGAATTTGTTCTTGGATTGGAGATATAGTACTGTTTTGGGGAAGTTGTTCAGGGATTGGGGAAGTTGTTCTGGGTTTGGAGAAGTTGTTCAGGGTTTGGAGAAGTTGTTCTGGGTTTGGAGAAGTTTTTCTGTGTTTGTAGAATTTGTTCTGGGATTGGAGAAAGTATTCTTGGATTGGAGAATTTGTTCTGTGTTTGGGGATGTTGTTCTGTGTTTGGGGATGTTGTTCTGTGTTTGGGGAAGTTGTTCTGTGTTTGGGGAAGTTGTTCTGGGATTGGAGATATTGTTCTGTGTTTGGGGGAGTTGTTCGGTGGGAAGTTGTTCTGTGTTTGGGGATGTTGTTCTGTGTTTGGGGATGTTGTTCTGTGTTTGGGGATGTTGTTCTGTGTTTGGGGATGTTGTTCTGTGTTTGGGGATGTTGTTCTCTGTTTGGGGATGTTGTTGTGTGTTTGGGGATGTTGTTCCGTGTTTGGGGATGTTGTTCCGTGTTTGGGGAATTTGTTCTGAATGGGAGTAGTTTTTCTGGGATTGGAGAAATTGTCATGGGATTGGAGAAGTTGTCATGGGTTTGGAGAAGTTGTCATGGGATTGGAGAATTTATTCTTGGATTGGAGATATTGCTCTGTCTTTGGGGAAGTTGTTCTGGGGTTGGCGAAGTAGTTCTGGTATTGGAGAAGTAGTTCTGGATTTGAAGAAGTTGTTCTGGGTTTGGTGAAGTTGTTCTGGGTTTGGAGAAGTAGTTCTGGGTTTTGAGAAGTAGTTCTGGGTTTGGAGAAGTTTTTCTGTGTTTGTAGAATTTGTTCTGGGTTTGGGGAAGTTATTCTTGGGTTGGAAATTAGTTCTTGTATTGGAGATATATTGTTCTGTGTTTGGGGATGTTGTGGGAATGGAGAATTTGTTCTTAGTTTGAAGAAGTTGTTCTGAGTTTGAAGAAGTTGTCTTGGTTTGTAGAATTTGTTCTTAGTTTGAAGAATTTGTTGCGGGATTGGAGAATTTGTTGTGGGATTGGAGAATTTGTTGTGGGATTGGAGAATTTGTTGTGGGATTGGAGAATTTGTTCTGGGGTTGGAGAAGTTGTTCTGGGGTTGGAGAAGTTGTTCTGGGGTTGGAGAAGTTGTTCTGGGGTTGGAGAAGTTGTTCTGGGGTTGGAGAAGTTGTTCTGGGGTTGGAGAAGTTGTTCTGGGGTTGGAGAAGTTGTTCTGGGGTTGGAGAAGTTGTTCTGTGTTTGGGGAAGTTGTTCTGCAGTTGGGGAAATTGTTGAAAGGTTGGAGAAGTTGTTCTGGGTTTGGAGAATTTGTTGTGGGATTGGAGAAGTTGTTCAGGGAATTTAGACCATTTTCTGGGATTGGAGAATTTGGTCTTTGTTTGGGGAACTTGTTCTGTGTTTCGAGAATTATGTCTATGATTGGAGAAGTAGTTGTGGGGTTGGCAAAGTAGTTGTGGGGTTGGAGAAGTAGTTCTGGGATTGGAGTATTTGTTCACGGATTGGGGAAGTTGTTCAGGTATTGGGGATGTTGTTCAGGGAATTTTGACCATGTTCTGTGATTAGGAACTTTGGTCTTTTTATTACGGAAGTTCTTCTGGCATTGGAGAATATCTGGGATTGGAGAAGTTGTTCTGGGATAGGAGAAGTTGTTCTGGGATGGGAGTAGTTGTTCTGGGATTGGAGAAGTTGTCATGGGATTGGAGAAATTTTTTGGGAGTGGAGAATTTATTCTTGGATTGGAGATATTGCTCTGTCTTTGGGGAAGTAGTTCTGGGTTTGGAGCAGTAGTTCTGGATTTGGAGAAGTTGTTCTGTGTTTGGAGAAGTTGTTCTGTGTTTGGTGAAGTTGTTCTGGGATTGGAGAAGTTGTTCTGGGTTTGGAGAAGTTGTTCTGGGTTTGGAGAAGTTGTTCTGTGTTTGGTGAAGTTGTTCTGGGTTTGGAGAAGTTGTTCTGGGTTTGGAGAAGTTGTTCTGGGTTTGGAGAATTTGTTCTGTGTTTGGAGAATTTGTTCTGGGTTTGGAGACGTTGTTCTGGGTTTGGAGAAGTTGTTCTGGGTTTGGAGAAGTTGTTCTGGGTTTGGAGAGTTTGCTCTGGTATTGGAGAAATTATTCTTGGGTTGGAAACTTAGTTCTTGTTTTAGAGGAATTGTTCTGGGATTGGAGATATTGTTCTGTGTATGGGGAAGTTGTTGTGGGATTGGAGAATTTGTTCTTAGTTTGAAGAATTTGTTCTGAGTTTGAAGAAGTTGTCTTGGTTTGGAGAATTTGTGGGATTGGAGAATTTGTTGTGGTATTGGAGAATTTGTTCTGGGGTTGGAAAATTTGTTCTGGGGTTGGAGAAGTAGTTCTGGGTTTGGAGAAGTTGTTCTGGGGTTGGAGAAGTTGTTCTGGGGTTGGAGAAGTTGTTCTGGGGTTGGAGAAGTTGTTCTGGGGTTGGAGAAGTTCTGTGTTTGGGGAAGTTTTTCTGTTTTTTTGGGAAGTTGTTCTGCATTTGGGGAAATTGTTGAAAGGTTGGAGAAGTTGTTCTGGGTTTGGAGAATTTGTTGTGGGATTGGAGAAGTTGTTCAGGGAATTTAGACCATTTTCTGGGATTGGAGAATTTGGTCTTTGTTTGGGGAAGTTGTTCTGTGTTTCGAGAATTATGTCTATGATTGGAGAAGTAGTTGTGGGGTTGGCAAAGTAGTTGTGGGGTTGGCGAAGTAGTTGTGGTATTGGAGAAGTAGTTCTGGGATTGGAGTATTTGTTCAGGGATTGGGGAAGTTGTTCAGGTATTGGGGATGTTGTTCAGGGAATTTTGACCATGTTCTGTGATTAGGAACTTTGGTCTTTTTATTACGGAAGTTCTTCTGGCATTGGAGAATATCTGGGATTGGAGAAGTTGTTCTGGGATAGGAGAAGTTGTTCTGGGATGGGAGTAGTTGTTCTGGGATTGGAGAAGTTGTCATGGGATTGGAGAAATTTTTTGGGAGTGGAGAATTTATTCTTGGATTGGAGATATTGCTCTGTCTTTGGGGAAGTTGTTCTGGGGTTGGAGCAGTAGTTCTGGATTTGGAGAAGTTGTTCTGGGTTTGGAGAAGTTGTTCTGTGTTTGGTGAAGTTGTTCTGGGATTGGAGAAGTTGTTCTGTGTTTGGAGACGTTGTTCTGGGTTTGGAGAAGTTGTTCTGTGTTTGGAGAATTTGTTCTGGGTTTGGAGACGTTGTTCTGGGTTTGGAGAAGTTGTTCAGGGTTTGGAGAGTTTGCTCTGGTATTGGAGAAATTATTCTTGGGTTGGAAACTTAGTTCTTGTTTTGGAGGAATTGTTCTGGGATTGGAGATATTGTTCTGTGTTTGGGGAAGTTGTGGGATTGGAGAATTTGTTCTTAGTTTGAAGAATTTGTTCTGAGTTTGAAGAAGTTGTCTTGGATTGGAGAATTTGTTGTGGGATTGGAGAATTTGTTGTGGGATTGGAGAATTTGTTCTGGGGTTGGAGAAGTTGTTCTGGGGTTGGAGAAGTTGTTCTGGGGTTGGAGAAGTTGTTCTGGGGTTGGAGAAGTTGTTCTGGGGTTGGAGAAGTTGTTCTGGGGTTGGAGAAGTTGTTCTGGGGTTGGAGAAGTTGTTCTGGGGTTGGAGAAGTTGTTCTGGGATTGCAGATATTGTTCTGTGTTTGGGGAATTTTTTCTGTTTTTTTGGGAAGTTGTTCTGCATTTGGGGAAATTGTTGAAAGGTTGGGGAAGTTGTTCTGGGTTTGGAGAATTTGTTGTGGGATTGGAGAAGTTGTTCAGGGAATTTAGACCATTTTCTGGGATTGGAGTATTTGGTCTTTGTTTGGGGAACTTGTTCTGTGTTTCGAGAATTATGTCTATGATTGGAGAAGTAGTTGTGGGGTTGGCAAAGTAGTTGTGGGGTTGGCGAAGTAGTTGTGGTATTGGAGAAGTTGTTCTGGGATTGGAGTATTTGTTCAGGGATTGGGGAAGTTGTTCAGGTATTGGGGATGTTGTTCAGGGAATTTTGACCATGTTCTGTGATTAGGAACTTTGGTCTTTTTATTACGGAAGTTCTTCTGGCATTGGAGAATATCTGGGATTGGAGAAGTTGTTCTGGGATAGGAGAAGTTGTTCTGGGATGGGAGTAGTTGTTCTGGGATTGGAGAAGTTGTGCTGGGATTGGAGAAATTTTTTGGGAGTGGAGAATTTATTCTTGGATTGGAGATATTGCTCTGTCTTTGGGGAAGTAGTTCTGGGATGGGAGAAGTAGTTCTGGATTTGGAGAAGTTGTTCTGGGTTTGGAGAAGTTGTTCTGTGTTTGGTGAAGTTGTTGTGGGATTGGAGAAGTTGTTCTGGGTTTGGAGAAGTTGTTCTGGGTTTGGAGAAGTTGTTCTGTGTTTGGAGAATTTGTTCTGGGTTTGGAGACGTTGTTCTGGGTTTGGAGAAGTTGTTCTGGGTTTGGAGAGTTTGCTCTGGTATTGGAGAAATTTTTCTTGGGTTGGAAACTTAGTTCTTGTTTTGGAGGAATTGTTCTGGGATTGGAGATATTGTTCTGTGTTTGGGGAAGTTGTTGTGAGATTGGAGAATTTGTTCTGGGATTGGAGAAGTTGTTCAGGGAATTTAGACCATTTTCTGGGATTGGAGAATTTGGTCTTTGTTTGGGGAACTTGTTCTGTGTTTCGAGTATTATGTCTATGATTGGAGAAGTAGTTGTGGGGTTGGCGAAGTAGTTGTGGTATTGGAGAAGTAGTTGTGGTATTGGAGAAGTAGTTCTGGGATTGGAGTATTTGTTCAGGGATTGGGGAAGTTGTTCAGGTATTGGGGATGTTGCTCAGGGTATTTTGACCATGTTCTGTGATTAGGAACTTTGGTCTTTTTATTACGGAAGTTCTTCTGGCATTGGAGAATATCTGGGATTGGAGAAGTTCTGGGATAGGAGAAGTTGTTCTGGGATGGGAGTAGTTGTTCTGGGATTGGAGAAGTTGTGCTGGGATTGGAGTAATTTTTGGGGAGTGGAGAATTTATTCTTGGATTGGAGATATTGCTCTGTCTTTGGGGAAGTTGTTCTGGGTTTGGAGAAGTAGTTCTGGATTTGGAGAAGTTGTTCTGGGTTTGGAGAAGTTGTTCTGTGTTTGGTGAAGTTGTTGTGGGATTGGAGACGTTGTTCTGTGTTTGGAGACGTTGTTCTGGGTTTGGAGACGTTGTTCTGGGTTTGGAGACGTTGTTCTGGGTTTGGAGACGTTGTTCTGGGTTTGGAGAAGTTGTTCAGGGTTTGAAGAGTTTGCTCTGGTATTGGAGAAATTATTCTTGGGTTGGAAACTTAGTTCTTGTTTTGGAGGAATTGTTCTGGGATTGGAGATATTGTTCTGTGTTTGGGGAAGTTGTTGTGGGATTGGAGAATTTGTTCTTAGTTTGAAGAATTTGTTCTGAGTTTGAAGAAGTTGTCTTGGATTGGAGAATTTGTTGTGGGATTGGAGAATTTGTTGTGGGATTGGAGAATTTGTTCTGGGGTTGGACAAGTTGTTCAGGGGTTGGGGAAGTTGTTCTGGGATTGCAGATATTGTTCTGTGTTTGGGGAATTTTTTCTGTTTTTTTGGGAAGTTGTTCTGCATTTGGGGAAATTGTTGAAAGGCTGGGGAACTTGTTCTGGGTTTGGAGAATTTGTTGTGGGATTGGAGAAGTTGTTCAGGGAATTTAGACCATTTTCTGGGACTGGAGAATTTGGTCTTTGTTTCGGGAACTTGTTCTGTGTTTCGAGAATTATGTCTATGATTGGAGAAGTAGTTGTGGGGTTGGCAAAGTAGTTGTGGGGCTGGCGAAGTAGTTCTGGTATTGGAGAAGTAGTTCTGGGATTGGAGAAGTTGTTCTCGGTTCGGAGAAGTTGTGCTGGGATTGGAGAATTTGTGCTGGGTTTGGAGAAATTGTGCTGGGATTGGAGAAGTTGTGCCGGGATTGGAGAAGTTGTGCTGGGATTGGAGAAGTTGTTCTCGGTTCGGAGAAGTTGTGCTGGGATTGGAGAATTTGTGCTGGGTTTGGAGAAATTGTGCTGGGTTTGGAGAAATTGTGCTGGGATTGGAGAAGTTGTGCTGGGTTTGGAGAAGTTGTGCTGGGATTGGAGAAGTTGTTCTCGGTTCGGAGAAGTTGTGCTGGGATTGGAGAAATTGTTCTGGGATTGGAGAAATTGTGCTGGGATTGGAGAATTTGTGCTGGGTTTGGAGAAATTGTGCTGGGATTGGGGAAGTTGTTCTGGGTTTGGAGAAGTTGTTCAGGGTTTGGAGAAGTTGTTCTTGGTTTGGAGAAGTTTTTCTGTGTTTGTAGAATTTGTTCTGGGATTGGAGAAAGTATTCTTGGATTGGAGAATTTGTTCTGGGATTGGAGTAGTTTTTCTGGGATTGGAGAATTTGTTCTGTGTTTGGGGAAGTTGTTCTGTGTTTGGGGAAGTTGTTCTGGGATTGGAGATATTGTTCTGTGTTTGGGGGAGTTGTTCGGTGGGAAGTTGTTCTGTGTTTGGGGATGTTGTTCTGTGTTTGGGGATGTTGTTCTGTGTTTGGGGATGTTGTTCTGTGTTTGGGGATGTTGTTCTGTGTTTGGGGATGTTGTTCTGTGTTTGGGGATGTTGTTCTGTGTTTGGGGATGTTGTTCTGTGTTTGGAGATGTTGTTCTGTGTTTGGGGATGTTGTTCTGTGTTTGGGGATGTTGTTCTGTGTTTGGGGATGTTGTTCTGAGTTTGGGGAAGTTGTTCTGTGTTTGGGGATGTTGTTCTGTGTTTGGGGATGTTGTTCTGTGTTTGGGGATGTTGTTCTGTGTTTGGGGATGTTGTTCTTGGTTTGGGGAAGTTGTTCTGTGTTTGAGGAATTTGTTCTGGGATGGGAGTAGTTGTTCTGGGATGGGAGTAGTTGTTCTGGGATTGGAGAAGTTGTTTTGGGTTTGGAGAAGTTGTTCTTATTTTGAAGAATTTGTTCTGAGTTTGAAGAAGTTGTCTTGGATTGGAGAATTTGTTGTGGGATTGGAGAAGTTGTTCTGGGGTTGGAGAAGTTGTTCTGGGGTTGGAGAAGTTGTTCTGGGGTTGGAGAAGTTGTTCTGGGGTTGGAGAAGTTGTTCTGGGGTTGGAGAAGTTGTTCTGGGGTTGGAGAAGTTGTTCTGGGGTTGGAGAAGTTGTTCTGGGGTTGGAGAAGTTTTTCTGTTTTTTTGGGAAGTTGTTCTGCATTTGGGGAAATTGTTGAAAGGTTGGAGAAGTTGTTCTGGGTTTGGAGAATTTATTGTGGGATTGGAGAAGTTGTTCAGGGAATTTAGACCATTTTCTGGGATTGGAGAATTTGGTCTTTGTTTGGGGAAGTTGTTCTGTGTTTCGAGAATTATGTCTATGATTGGAGAAGTAGTTGTGGGGTTGGCAAAGTAGTTGTGGGGTTGGCGAAGTAGTTGTGGTATTGGAGAAGTAGTTCTGGGATTGGAGTATTTGTTCAGGGATTGGGGAAGTTGTTCAGGTATTGGGGATGTTGTTCAGGGAATTTTGACCATGTTCTGTGATTAGGAACTTTGGTCTTTTTATTACGGAAGTTCTTCTGGCATTGGAGAATATCTGGGATTGGAGAAGTTGTTCTGGGATAGGAGAAGTTGTTCTGGGATGGGAGTAGTTGTTCTGGGATTGGAGAAGTTGTCATGGGATTGGAGAAATTTTTTGGGAGTGGAGAATTTATTCTTGGATTGGAGATATTGCTCTGTCTTTGGGGAAGTAGTTCTGGGTTTGGAGAAGTAGTTCTGGGTTTGGAGAAGTAGTTCTGGATTTGGAGTAGTTGTTCTGGGTTTGGAGAAGTTGTTCTGGGTTTGGAGAAGTTGTTCTGGGTTTGGAGAAGTTGTTCAGGGTTTGAAGAGTTTGCTCTGGTATTGGAGAAATTATTCTTGGGTTGGAAACTTAGTTCTTGTTTTGGAGGAATTGTTCTGGGATTGGAGATATTGTTCTGTGTTTGGGGAAGTTGTTGTGGGATTGGAGAATTTGTTCTGAGTTTGAAGAAGTTGTCTTGGATTGGAGAATTTGTTGTGGGATTGGAGAATTTGTTGTGGGGTTGGAGAATTTGTTGTTGGATTGGAGAATTTGTTCTGGGGTTGGAGAAGTTGTTCTGGGGTTGGAGAAGTTGTTCTGGGGTTGGAGAAGTTGTTCTGGGGTTGGAGAAGTTGTTCTGGGGTTGGAGAAGTTGTTCTGGGGTTGGAGAAGTTGTTCTGGGGTTGGAGAAGTTGTTCTGGGGTTGGAGAAGTTGTTCTGGGGTTGGAGAATTTGTTCTGGGGTTGGGGAAGTTGTTCTGGGGTTGGGGAAGTTGTTCTGTGTTTGGGGAAGATTTTCTGTTTTTTTGGGAAATTGTTCTGCATTTGGGGAAATTGTTGAAAGGTTGGGGAAGTTGTTCTGGGTTTGGAGAATTTGTTGTGGGATTGGAGAAGTTGTTCAGGGAATTTAGACCATTTTCTGGGATTGGAGAATTTGGTCTTTGTTTGGGGAACTTGTTCTGTGTTTCGAGAATTATGTCTATGATTGGAGAAGTAGTTGTGGGGTTGGCAAAGTAGTTGTGGGGTTGGCGAAGTAGTTCTGGTATTGGAGATGTTGTTCTCGGTTCAGAGAAGTTTTGCTGGGATTGGAGAAGTTGTGCTGGGATTGGAGAAGTTGTGCTGGGATTGGAGAAGTTGTGCTGGGATTGGAGAAGTTGTTCAGGGAATTTAGACCTTGTTGTGTGATTGGAGAATTTGGTCTTTGATTGGGGAACTTGTTCTGTGTTTCGAGAATTTTGTCTCTTGTTGGAAAAAATCTTCTGGGTTTGGAGAATTTGTTCTGGTTTGGGGAAGTTGTTCAGGGTTTGGGGAAGTTGTTCAGGGATTGGGGAAGTTGTTCAGGGATTGGCGATGCTTTTCAGGGATTGGGGATGTTGTTAAGTGAATTTAAACCATGTTCTGTCATTGGAAACTTTGGTCGTTGATTGGGGAACTTGTTCTGGGATTGGAGAATTTTTTTGGGATTGGAGAATTTGTTCTTGGATTGGAGATATAGTACTGTTTTGGGGAAGTTGTTCAGGGATTGGGGAAGTTGTTCTGGGTTTGGAGAAGTTGTTCAGGGTTTGGAGAAGTTGTTCTGGGTTTGGAGAATTTTTTCTGTGTTTGTAGAATTTCTTCTGGGATTGGAGAAAGTATTCTTGGATTGGAGAATATGTTCTGTGTTTGGGGATGTTGTTCTGTGTTTGGGGATGTTGTTCTGTGCTTGGGGAAGTTGTTCTGTGTTTGGGGAAGTTGTTCTGGGATTGGAGATATTGTTCTGTGTTTGGGGGAGTTGTTCGGTGGGAAGTTGTTCTGTGTTTGGGGATGTTGTTCTGTGTTTGGGGATGTTGTTCTGTGTTTGGGGATGTTGTTCTGTGTTTGGGGATGTTGTTCTGTGTTTGGGGATGTTGTTCTGTGTTTGGGGATGTTGTTCTGTGTTTGGGGATGTTGTTCTGTGTTTGGGGATGTTGTTCTGTGTTTGGGGATGTTGTTCTGTGTTTGGGGATGTTGTTCTGTGTTTGGGGATGTTGTTCTGTGTTTGGGGATGTTGTTCTGTGTTTGGGGATGTTGTTCTGTGTTTGGGGATGTTGTTCTGTGTTTGGGGAATTTGTTCTGGGATGGGAGTAGTTGTTCTGGGATTGGAGAAGTTGTCATGGGATTGGAGAATTTATTCTTGGATTGGAGATATTGCTCTGTCTTTGGGGAAGTTGTTCTGGGTTTGGCGAAGTAGTTCTGGTATTGGAGAAGTAGTTCTGGATTTGAAGAATTTGTTCTGTGTTTGGTGAAGTTGTTCTGGGATTGGAGAAGTTGTTCTGGGTTTGGAGAAGTTGTGCTGGGATTGGAGAAGTTGTGCTGGGATTGGAGAAGTTGTGCTGGGATTGGAGAAGTTGTTCTCGGTTCAGAGAAGTTGTGCTGGGATTGGAGAAGTTTTGCTGGGATTGGAGAAGTTGCGCTGGGATTGGAGAAGTTGTTCAGGGGATTTAGACCTTGTTGTGTGATTGGAGTATTTGGTCTTTGATTGGGGAACTTGTTCTGTGTTTCGAGAATTTTGTCTCTTGTTGGAAAATATCTTCTGGGTTTGGAGAATTTGTTCAGGGTTTGGAGAAGTTGTTCAGGGTTTGGGGAAGTTGTTCTGGGATTGGAGAAGTTGTTCAGGGAAGTTAGGCAATGTTCTGGGATTGGGAAATTTGTTCTTTGATTGGGGAATTTGTTCTGTGTTTCGAGAATTTTTTCCGTGTTTGGAGAATTTGTTCTGGGATTGGTGATTTTGTCCTTTGATTGGAGAAGTTGTTCAGGGATTGGAGAATTTGTTCTGGGAAGTTAGTCCTTGTTCTGTGATTGTATGATTTTGTCTTTGATTGGGGAACTTGTTCTGTGTGTCAAGAATATTGTCTATGATTGGAGAAGTAGTTCTTGGATTGTAGAAGTAGTTCTTGGTATGGAGGAGCATTTGTTTGTTTGGAGAAGTAGTTCTTGCTTTGGAGAAGTAGTTGTTGGTTTGGAGAAGTAGTTCTTATTTTGGAGAAATTTTTCTTGGATTGGAGAAGTTTTTCTGGGATTGGAGGAATTGTTCTGGGATTGACGAAATTGTTCTTGGATTGGGGAAGTTGTTCTGTGTTTGAGGAAGTTGTTCTGTGTTTGAGGAAGTTGTTCTGTGTTTGGGGAGCTTGTTCTGGGGTTGGGGAGCTTGTTCTGGGGTTGGGGAGCTTTTTCTGGGATTGGGGAGCTTGTTCTGGGATTGGGGAAGTTGTTCTGGGATTGGGGAAGTTGTTCTGGGATTGGGGAAGTTGTTCTGGGATTGGGGAAGTTGTTCTGGGATTGGGGAAGTTGTTCTGTCTTTGGGGAAGTTGTTCTGGGATTGGGGAACTTGTTCTGTATTTGGAGAAGTATTTCTGTCTTTGGCGAAGTTTTTATGGGCTTGGAGATGTTGCTCTGGGATTGGAGAAATTATTCTTGGATTGGAAATTTAGTTCTTATGATGGAGAAATTGTTCTGGGATTGGAGATACTGTTCTGTGTTTGGGGAAGTTGTTGTGGGATTGGAGAAGTTTTGCTGAGATTGGAGAATTTGTTCTGAGTTTGAAGAAGTTGTCTTGGACTGGAGAAGATATTCAGGGATTGGAGAAGTTGTTGTGGGATTGGAGAAGTTGTTTTGGGTTTGGAGAATTTGTTCTGGGATGGGAGTAGTTGTTCTGGGATTGGAGAAGTTGTCATGGGATTGGAGAAATTTTTTGGGAGTGGAGAATTTATTCTTGGATTGGAGATATTGCTCTGTCTTTGGGGAAGTAGTTCTGGGTTTGGAGAAGTAGTTCTGGGTTTGGAGAAGTAGTTCTGGATTTGGAGTAGTTGTTCTGGGTTTGGAGAAGTTGTTCTGGGTTTGGAGAAGTTGTTCTGGGTTTGGAGACGTTGTTCTGGGTTTGGAGAAGTTGTTCTGGGTTTGGAGAAGTTGTTCAGGGTTTGAAGAGTTTGCTCTGGTATTGGAGAAATTATTCTTGGGTTGGAAACTTAGTTCTTGTTTTGGAGGAATTGTTCTGGGATTGGAGATATTGTTCTGTGTTTGGGGAAGTTGTTGTGGGATTGGAGAATTTGTTCTGAGTTTGAAGAAGTTGTCTTGGATTGGAGAATTTGTTGTGGGATTGGAGAATTTGTTGTGGGGTTGGAGAATTTGTTGTTGGATTGGAGAATTTGTTCTGGGGTTGGAGAAGTTGTTCTGGGGTTGGAGAAGTTGTTCTGGGGTTGGAGAAGTTGTTCTGGGGTTGGAGAAGTTGTTCTGGGGTTGGAGAAGTTGTTCTGGGGTTGGAGAAGTTGTTCTGGGGTTGGAGAAGTTGTTCTGGGGTTGGAGAAGTTGTTCTGGGGTTGGAGAAGTTGTTCTGGGGTTGGAGAATTTGTTCTGGGGTTGGGGAAGTTGTTCTGGGGTTGGGGAAGTTGTTCTGTGTTTGGGGAAGATTTTCTGTTTTTTTGGGAAATTGTTCTGCATTTGGGGAAATTGTTGAAAGGTTGGGGAAGTTGTTCTGGGTTTGGAGAATTTGTTGTGGGATTGGAGAAGTTGTTCAGGGAATTTAGACCATTTTCTGGGATTGGAGAATTTGGTCTTTGTTTGGGGAACTTGTTCTGTGTTTCGAGAATTATGTCTATGATTGGAGAAGTAGTTGTGGGGTTGGCAAAGTAGTTGTGGGGTTGGCGAAGTAGTTCTGGTATTGGAGATGTTGTTCTCGGTTCAGAGAAGTTTTGCTGGGATTGGAGAAGTTGTGCTGGGATTGGAGAAGTTGTGCTGGGATTGGAGAAGTTGTGCTGGGATTGGAGAAGTTGTTCAGGGAATTTAGACCTTGTTGTGTGATTGGAGAATTTGGTCTTTGATTGGGGAACTTGTTCTGTGTTTCGAGAATTTTGTCTCTTGTTGGAAAAAATCTTCTGGGTTTGGAGAATTTGTTCTGGTTTGGGGAAGTTGTTCAGGGTTTGGGGAAGTTGTTCAGGGATTGGGGAAGTTGTTCAGGGATTGGCGATGCTTTTCAGGGATTGGGGATGTTGTTAAGTGAATTTAAACCATGTTCTGTCATTGGAAACTTTGGTCGTTGATTGGGGAACTTGTTCTGGGATTGGAGAATTTTTTTGGGATTGGAGAATTTGTTCTTGGATTGGAGATATAGTACTGTTTTGGGGAAGTTGTTCAGGGATTGGGGAAGTTGTTCTGGGTTTGGAGAAGTTGTTCAGGGTTTGGAGAAGTTGTTCTGGGTTTGGAGAATTTTTTCTGTGTTTGTAGAATTTCTTCTGGGATTGGAGAAAGTATTCTTGGATTGGAGAATATGTTCTGTGTTTGGGGATGTTGTTCTGTGTTTGGGGATGTTGTTCTGTGCTTGGGGAAGTTGTTCTGTGTTTGGGGAAGTTGTTCTGGGATTGGAGATATTGTTCTGTGTTTGGGGGAGTTGTTCGGTGGGAAGTTGTTCTGTGTTTGGGGATGTTGTTCTGTGTTTGGGGATGTTGTTCTGTGTTTGGGGATGTTGTTCTGTGTTTGGGGATGTTGTTCTGTGTTTGGGGATGTTGTTCTGTGTTTGGGGATGTTGTTCTGTGTTTGGGGATGTTGTTCTGTGTTTGGGGATGTTGTTCTGTGTTTGGGGATGTTGTTCTGTGTTTGGGGATGTTGTTCTGTGTTTGGGGATGTTGTTCTGTGTTTGGGGAATTTGTTCTGGGATGGGAGTAGTTGTTCTGGGATTGGAGAAGTTGTCATGGGATTGGAGAATTTATTCTTGGATTGGAGATATTGCTCTGTCTTTGGGGAAGTTGTTCTGGGTTTGGCGAAGTAGTTCTGGTATTGGAGAAGTAGTTCTGGATTTGAAGAATTTGTTCTGTGTTTGGTGAAGTTGTTCTGGGATTGGAGAAGTTGTTCTGGGTTTGGAGAAGTTGTGCTGGGATTGGAGAAGTTGTGCTGGGATTGGAGAAGTTGTGCTGGGATTGGAGAAGTTGTTCTCGGTTCAGAGAAGTTGTGCTGGGATTGGAGAAGTTTTGCTGGGATTGGAGAAGTTGCGCTGGGATTGGAGAAGTTGTTCAGGGGATTTAGACCTTGTTGTGTGATTGGAGTATTTGGTCTTTGATTGGGGAACTTGTTCTGTGTTTCGAGAATTTTGTCTCTTGTTGGAAAATATCTTCTGGGTTTGGAGAATTTGTTCAGGGTTTGGAGAAGTTGTTCAGGGTTTGGGGAAGTTGTTCTGGGATTGGAGAAGTTGTTCAGGGAAGTTAGGCAATGTTCTGGGATTGGGAAATTTGTTCTTTGATTGGGGAATTTGTTCTGTGTTTCGAGAATTTTTTCCGTGTTTGGAGAATTTGTTCTGGGATTGGTGATTTTGTCCTTTGATTGGAGAAGTTGTTCAGGGATTGGAGAATTTGTTCTGGGAAGTTAGTCCTTGTTCTGTGATTGTATGATTTTGTCTTTGATTGGGGAACTTGTTCTGTGTGTCAAGAATATTGTCTATGATTGGAGAAGTAGTTCTTGGATTGTAGAAGTAGTTCTTGGTATGGAGGAGCATTTGTTTGTTTGGAGAAGTAGTTCTTGCTTTGGAGAAGTAGTTGTTGGTTTGGAGAAGTAGTTCTTATTTTGGAGAAATTTTTCTTGGATTGGAGAAGTTTTTCTGGGATTGGAGGAATTGTTCTGGGATTGACGAAATTGTTCTTGGATTGGGGAAGTTGTTCTGTGTTTGAGGAAGTTGTTCTGTGTTTGAGGAAGTTGTTCTGTGTTTGGGGAGCTTGTTCTGGGGTTGGGGAGCTTGTTCTGGGGTTGGGGAGCTTTTTCTGGGATTGGGGAGCTTGTTCTGGGATTGGGGAAGTTGTTCTGGGATTGGGGAAGTTGTTCTGGGATTGGGGAAGTTGTTCTGGGATTGGGGAAGTTGTTCTGGGATTGGGGAAGTTGTTCTGTCTTTGGGGAAGTTGTTCTGGGATTGGGGAACTTGTTCTGTATTTGGAGAAGTATTTCTGTCTTTGGCGAAGTTTTTATGGGCTTGGAGATGTTGCTCTGGGATTGGAGAAATTATTCTTGGATTGGAAATTTAGTTCTTATGATGGAGAAATTGTTCTGGGATTGGAGATACTGTTCTGTGTTTGGGGAAGTTGTTGTGGGATTGGAGAAGTTTTGCTGAGATTGGAGAATTTGTTCTGAGTTTGAAGAAGTTGTCTTGGACTGGAGAAGATATTCAGGGATTGGAGAAGTTGTTGTGGGATTGGAGAAGTTGTTTTGGGTTTGGAGAATTTGTTCTGGGATGGGAGTAGTTGTTCTGGGATTGGAGAAGTTGTCATGGGATTGGAGAAATTTTTTGGGAGTGGAGAATTTATTCTTGGATTGGAGATATTGCTCTGTCTTTGGGGAAGTAGTTCTGGGTTTGGAGAAGTAGTTCTGGGTTTGGAGAAGTAGTTCTGGATTTGGAGTAGTTGTTCTGGGTTTGGAGAAGTTGTTCTGGGTTTGGAGAAGTTGTTCTGGGTTTGGAGACGTTGTTCTGGGTTTGGAGAAGTTGTTCTGGGTTTGGAGAAGTTGTTCAGGGTTTGAAGAGTTTGCTCTGGTATTGGAGAAATTATTCTTGGGTTGGAAACTTAGTTCTTGTTTTGGAGGAATTGTTCTGGGATTGGAGATATTGTTCTGTGTTTGGGGAAGTTGTTGTGGGATTGGAGAATTTGTTCTGAGTTTGAAGAAGTTGTCTTGGATTGGAGAATTTGTTGTGGGATTGGAGAATTTGTTGTGGGGTTGGAGAATTTGTTGTTGGATTGGAGAATTTGTTCTGGGGTTGGAGAAGTTGTTCTGGGGTTGGAGAAGTTGTTCTGGGGTTGGAGAAGTTGTTCTGGGGTTGGAGAAGTTGTTCTGGGGTTGGAGAAGTTGTTCTGGGGTTGGAGAAGTTGTTCTGGGGTTGGAGAAGTTGTTCTGGGGTTGGAGAAGTTGTTCTGGGGTTGGAGAAGTTGTTCTGGGGTTGGAGAATTTGTTCTGGGGTTGGGGAAGTTGTTCTGGGGTTGGGGAAGTTGTTCTGTGTTTGGGGAAGATTTTCTGTTTTTTTGGGAAATTGTTCTGCATTTGGGGAAATTGTTGAAAGGTTGGGGAAGTTGTTCTGGGTTTGGAGAATTTGTTGTGGGATTGGAGAAGTTGTTCAGGGAATTTAGACCATTTTCTGGGATTGGAGAATTTGGTCTTTGTTTGGGGAACTTGTTCTGTGTTTCGAGAATTATGTCTATGATTGGAGAAGTAGTTGTGGGGTTGGCAAAGTAGTTGTGGGGTTGGCGAAGTAGTTCTGGTATTGGAGATGTTGTTCTCGGTTCAGAGAAGTTTTGCTGGGATTGGAGAAGTTGTGCTGGGATTGGAGAAGTTGTGCTGGGATTGGAGAAGTTGTGCTGGGATTGGAGAAGTTGTTCAGGGAATTTAGACCTTGTTGTGTGATTGGAGAATTTGGTCTTTGATTGGGGAACTTGTTCTGTGTTTCGAGAATTTTGTCTCTTGTTGGAAAAAATCTTCTGGGTTTGGAGAATTTGTTCTGGTTTGGGGAAGTTGTTCAGGGTTTGGGGAAGTTGTTCAGGGATTGGGGAAGTTGTTCAGGGATTGGCGATGCTTTTCAGGGATTGGGGATGTTGTTAAGTGAATTTAAACCATGTTCTGTCATTGGAAACTTTGGTCGTTGATTGGGGAACTTGTTCTGGGATTGGAGAATTTTTTTGGGATTGGAGAATTTGTTCTTGGATTGGAGATATAGTACTGTTTTGGGGAAGTTGTTCAGGGATTGGGGAAGTTGTTCTGGGTTTGGAGAAGTTGTTCAGGGTTTGGAGAAGTTGTTCTGGGTTTGGAGAATTTTTTCTGTGTTTGTAGAATTTCTTCTGGGATTGGAGAAAGTATTCTTGGATTGGAGAATATGTTCTGTGTTTGGGGATGTTGTTCTGTGTTTGGGGATGTTGTTCTGTGCTTGGGGAAGTTGTTCTGTGTTTGGGGAAGTTGTTCTGGGATTGGAGATATTGTTCTGTGTTTGGGGGAGTTGTTCGGTGGGAAGTTGTTCTGTGTTTGGGGATGTTGTTCTGTGTTTGGGGATGTTGTTCTGTGTTTGGGGATGTTGTTCTGTGTTTGGGGATGTTGTTCTGTGTTTGGGGATGTTGTTCTGTGTTTGGGGATGTTGTTCTGTGTTTGGGGATGTTGTTCTGTGTTTGGGGATGTTGTTCTGTGTTTGGGGATGTTGTTCTGTGTTTGGGGATGTTGTTCTGTGTTTGGGGAAGTTGTTCTGTGTTTGGGGAATTTGTTCTGGGATGGGAGTAGTTGTTCTGGGATTGGAGAAGTTGTCATGGGATTGGAGAATTTATTCTTGGATTGGAGATATTGCTCTGTCTTTGGGGAAGTTGTTCTGGGTTTGGCGAAGTAGTTCTGGTATTGGAGAAGTAGTTCTGGATTTGAAGAATTTGTTCTGTGTTTGGTGAAGTTGTTCTGGGATTGGAGAAGTTGTTCTGGGTTTGGAGAAGTTGTGCTGGGATTGGAGAAGTTGTGCTGGGATTGGAGAAGTTGTGCTGGGATTGGAGAAGTTGTTCTCGGTTCAGAGAAGTTGTGCTGGGATTGGAGAAGTTTTGCTGGGATTGGAGAAGTTGCGCTGGGATTGGAGAAGTTGTTCAGGGGATTTAGACCTTGTTGTGTGATTGGAGTATTTGGTCTTTGATTGGGGAACTTGTTCTGTGTTTCGAGAATTTTGTCTCTTGTTGGAAAATATCTTCTGGGTTTGGAGAATTTGTTCAGGGTTTGGAGAAGTTGTTCAGGGTTTGGGGAAGTTGTTCTGGGATTGGAGAAGTTGTTCAGGGAAGTTAGGCAATGTTCTGGGATTGGGAAATTTGTTCTTTGATTGGGGAATTTGTTCTGTGTTTCGAGAATTTTTTCCGTGTTTGGAGAATTTGTTCTGGGATTGGTGATTTTGTCCTTTGATTGGAGAAGTTGTTCAGGGATTGGAGAATTTGTTCTGGGAAGTTAGTCCTTGTTCTGTGATTGTATGATTTTGTCTTTGATTGGGGAACTTGTTCTGTGTGTCAAGAATATTGTCTATGATTGGAGAAGTAGTTCTTGGATTGTAGAAGTAGTTCTTGGTATGGAGGAGCATTTGTTTGTTTGGAGAAGTAGTTCTTGCTTTGGAGAAGTAGTTGTTGGTTTGGAGAAGTAGTTCTTATTTTGGAGAAATTTTTCTTGGATTGGAGAAGTTTTTCTGGGATTGGAGGAATTGTTCTGGGATTGACGAAATTGTTCTTGGATTGGGGAAGTTGTTCTGTGTTTGAGGAAGTTGTTCTGTGTTTGAGGAAGTTGTTCTGTGTTTGGGGAGCTTGTTCTGGGGTTGGGGAGCTTGTTCTGGGGTTGGGGAGCTTTTTCTGGGATTGGGGAGCTTGTTCTGGGATTGGGGAAGTTGTTCTGGGATTGGGGAAGTTGTTCTGGGATTGGGGAAGTTGTTCTGGGATTGGGGAAGTTGTTCTGGGATTGGGGAAGTTGTTCTGTCTTTGGGGAAGTTGTTCTGGGATTGGGGAACTTGTTCTGTATTTGGAGAAGTATTTCTGTCTTTGGCGAAGTTTTTATGGGCTTGGAGATGTTGCTCTGGGATTGGAGAAATTATTCTTGGATTGGAAATTTAGTTCTTATGATGGAGAAATTGTTCTGGGATTGGAGATACTGTTCTGTGTTTGGGGAAGTTGTTGTGGGATTGGAGAAGTTTTGCTGAGATTGGAGAATTTGTTCTGAGTTTGAAGAAGTTGTCTTGGACTGGAGAAGATATTCAGGGATTGGAGAAGTTGTTGTGGGATTGGAGAAGTTGTTTTGGGTTTGGAGAATTTGTTCTGGGATGGGAGTAGTTGTTCTGGGATTGGAGAAGTTGTCATGGGATTGGAGAAATTTTTTGGGAGTGGAGAATTTATTCTTGGATTGGAGATATTGCTCTGTCTTTGGGGAAGTAGTTCTGGGTTTGGAGAAGTAGTTCTGGGTTTGGAGAAGTAGTTCTGGATTTGGAGTAGTTGTTCTGGGTTTGGAGAAGTTGTTCTGGGTTTGGAGACGTTGTTCTGGGTTTGGAGACGTTGTTCTGGGTTTGGAGAAGTTGTTCTGGGTTTGGAGAAGTTGTTCAGGGTTTGAAGAGTTTGCTCTGGTATTGGAGAAATTATTCTTGGGTTGGAAACTTAGTTCTTGTTTTGGAGGAATTGTTCTGGGATTGGAGATATTGTTCTGTGTTTGGGGAAGTTGTTGTGGGATTGGAGAATTTGTTCTGAGTTTGAAGAAGTTGTCTTGGATTGGAGAATTTGTTGTGGGATTGGAGAATTTGTTGTGGGGTTGGAGAATTTGTTGTTGGATTGGAGAATTTGTTCTGGGGTTGGAGAAGTTGTTCTGGGGTTGGAGAAGTTGTTCTGGGGTTGGAGAAGTTGTTCTGGGGTTGGAGAAGTTGTTCTGGGGTTGGAGAAGTTGTTCTGGGGTTGGAGAAGTTGTTCTGGGGTTGGAGAAGTTGTTCTGGGGTTGGAGAATTTGTTCTGGGGTTGGAGAATTTGTTCTGGGGTTGGGGAAGTTGTTCTGGGGTTGGGGAAGTTGTTCTGTGTTTGGGGAAGATTTTCTGTTTTTTTGGGAAATTGTTCTGCATTTGGGGAAATTGTTGAAAGGTTGGGGAAGTTGTTCTGGGTTTGGAGAATTTGTTGTGGGATTGGAGAAGTTGTTCAGGGAATTTAGACCATTTTCTGGGATTGGAGAATTTGGTCTTTGTTTGGGGAACTTGTTCTGTGTTTCGAGAATTATGTCTATGATTGGAGAAGTAGTTGTGGGGTTGGCAAAGTAGTTGTGGGGTTGGCGAAGTAGTTCTGGTATTGGAGATGTTGTTCTCGGTTCAGAGAAGTTTTGCTGGGATTGGAGAAGTTGTGCTGGGATTGGAGAAGTTGTGCTGGGATTGGAGAAGTTGTGCTGGGATTGGAGAAGTTGTTCAGGGAATTTAGACCTTGTTGTGTGATTGGAGAATTTGGTCTTTGATTGGGGAACTTGTTCTGTGTTTCGAGAATTTTGTCTCTTGTTGGAAAAAATCTTCTGGGTTTGGAGAATTTGTTCTGGTTTGGGGAAGTTGTTCAGGGTTTGGGGAAGTTGTTCAGGGATTGGGGAAGTTGTTCAGGGATTGGCGATGCTTTTCAGGGATTGGGGATGTTGTTAAGTGAATTTAAACCATGTTCTGTCATTGGAAACTTTGGTCGTTGATTGGGGAACTTGTTCTGGGATTGGAGAATTTTTTTGGGATTGGAGAATTTGTTCTTGGATTGGAGATATAGTACTGTTTTGGGGAAGTTGTTCAGGGATTGGGGAAGTTGTTCTGGGTTTGGAGAAGTTGTTCTGGGTTTGGAGAATTTTTTCTGTGTTTGTAGAATTTCTTCTGGGATTGGAGAAAGTATTCTTGGATTGGAGAATATGTTCTGTGTTTGGGGATGTTGTTCTGTGTTTGGGGATGTTGTTCTGTGCTTGGGGAAGTTGTTCTGTGTTTGGGGAAGTTGTTCTGGGATTGGAGATATTGTTCTGTGTTTGGGGGAGTTGTTCGGTGGGAAGTTGTTCTGTGTTTGGGGATGTTGTTCTGTGTTTGGGGATGTTGTTCTGTGTTTGGGGATGTTGTTCTGTGTTTGGGGATGTTGTTCTGTGTTTGGGGATGTTGTTCTGTGTTTGGGGATGTTGTTCTGTGTTTGGGGATGTTGTTCTGTGTTTGGGGATGTTGTTCTGTGTTTGGGGATGTTGTTCTGTGTTTGGGGAAGTTGTTCTGTGTTTGGGGAATTTGTTCTGGGATGGGAGTAGTTGTTCTGGGATTGGAGAAGTTGTCATGGGATTGGAGAATTTATTCTTGGATTGGAGATATTGCTCTGTCTTTGGGGAAGTTGTTCTGGGTTTGGCGAAGTAGTTCTGGTATTGGAGAAGTAGTTCTGGATTTGAAGAATTTGTTCTGTGTTTGGTGAAGTTGTTCTGGGATTGGAGAAGTTGTTCTGGGTTTGGAGAAGTTGTGCTGGGATTGGAGAAGTTGTGCTGGGATTGGAGAAGTTGTGCTGGGATTGGAGAAGTTGTTCTCGGTTCAGAGAAGTTGTGCTGGGATTGGAGAAGTTTTGCTGGGATTGGAGAAGTTGCGCTGGGATTGGAGAAGTTGTTCAGGGGATTTAGACCTTGTTGTGTGATTGGAGTATTTGGTCTTTGATTGGGGAACTTGTTCTGTGTTTCGAGAATTTTGTCTCTTGTTGGAAAATATCTTCTGGGTTTGGAGAATTTGTTCAGGGTTTGGAGAAGTTGTTCAGGGTTTGGGGAAGTTGTTCTGGGATTGGAGAAGTTGTTCAGGGAAGTTAGGCAATGTTCTGGGATTGGGAAATTTGTTCTTTGATTGGGGAATTTGTTCTGTGTTTCGAGAATTTTTTCCGTGTTTGGAGAATTTGTTCTGGGATTGGTGATTTTGTCCTTTGATTGGAGAAGTTGTTCAGGGATTGGAGAATTTGTTCTGGGAAGTTAGTCCTTGTTCTGTGATTGTATGATTTTGTCTTTGATTGGGGAACTTGTTCTGTGTGTCAAGAATATTGTCTATGATTGGAGAAGTAGTTCTTGGATTGTAGAAGTAGTTCTTGGTATGGAGGAGCATTTGTTTGTTTGGAGAAGTAGTTCTTGCTTTGGAGAAGTAGTTGTTGGTTTGGAGAAGTAGTTCTTATTTTGGAGAAATTTTTCTTGGATTGGAGAAGTTTTTCTGGGATTGGAGGAATTGTTCTGGGATTGACGAAATTGTTCTTGGATTGGGGAAGTTGTTCTGTGTTTGAGGAAGTTGTTCTGTGTTTGAGGAAGTTGTTCTGTGTTTGAGGAAGTTGTTCTGTGTTTGGGGAGCTTGTTCTGGGGTTGGGGAGCTTGTTCTGGGGTTGGGGAGCTTTTTCTGGGATTGGGGAGCTTGTTCTGGGATTGGGGAAGTTGTTCTGGGATTGGGGAAGTTGTTCTGGGATTGGGGAAGTTGTTCTGGGATTGGGGAAGTTGTTCTGGGATTGGGGAAGTTGTTCTGTCTTTGGGGAAGTTGTTCTGGGATTGGGGAACTTGTTCTGTATTTGGAGAAGTATTTCTGTCTTTGGCGAAGTTTTTATGGGCTTGGAGATGTTGCTCTGGGATTGGAGAAATTATTCTTGGATTGGAAATTTAGTTCTTATGATGGAGAAATTGTTCTGGGATTGGAGATACTGTTCTGTGTTTGGGGAAGTTGTTGTGGGATTGGAGAAGTTTTGCTGAGATTGGAGAATTTGTTCTGAGTTTGAAGAAGTTGTCTTGGACTGGAGAAGATATTCAGGGATTGGAGAAGTTGTTGTGGGATTGGAGAAGTTGTTTTGGGTTTGGAGAATTTGTTCTGGGATTGGGGAAGTTGTTCTTGGATTGCAGATATTGTTCTGTGTTTGGGGAAGTTTTTCTGGGTTTTGGGAAGTTGTTCTGCATTTGGGGAAATTGTTCAGAGGTTGGGGAAGTTGTTCTGCGATTGGAGAATTTGTTCTGGGATTGGGGAAATTGTTCAGGGAATTTAGACAATGTTCTGGGATTGGAGAATTTGGTCTTTGTTTGGGGAACTTGTTCTGTGTTTCGAGAATTATGTCTATGATTGGAGAAGTGTTCTGGGTTTGGCGAAGTAGTTGTGGGGTTGGTGAAGTAGTTGTGGGGTTGGCGAAGTAGTTGTGGGGTTGGCAAAGTAGTTCTGGTATTGGAGAAGTAGTTCTGGGATTGAAGTATCTGTTCAGGGATTGGAGTATTTGTTCAGGTGTTGGGAATGTTTTTCAGGGAATTTTGACCATATTCTGTGATTAGGAACTTTGGTCTTTAATTACGGAACTTGTTCTGGGATTGGAGAATTTGTTCTGGGATAGGGGAAGTTGTTCTGGGATTGGGGAAGTTGTTCTGGGTTTGGGGACGTTGTTCTGGGTTTGGGGAAGTTGTTCTGTGTTTCAGGAAGTTGTTCTGGGATTGGAGAAGTAGTTCTGGTATTGGAGAAGTAGTCCTGGGATTGGAGAAGTAGATCTGGGATTGGAGGAGTAGTTCTGGGATTGAAGAAGTTGTTTTGGGATTGGAGAAGTTGTTGTGGGATTGGAGAAGTTGTTGTGGGATTGGAGAAGTTGTTGTGGGATTGGAGAAGTTGTTGTGGGATTGGAGAAGTTGTTGTGGGATTGGAGAAGTTGTTGTGGGATTGGAGAAGTTGTTCTGGGTTTGGGGAAGTTGTTCTGGGATTGGGGAAGTTGTTCTGGGTTTGGGGAAGTTTTTCTCGGATTGGAGAAGTTGTTCTGGGTTTGGGGAAGTTGTTCTGGGTTTGGGGAAGTTGTTCTGGGTTTGGGGAAGTAGTTCTGGGTTGTGGGATGTTGTTCTGCATTTGTGGAAATTGTTCAGAGATTGGGGATGTTGTTCTGGGATTGGAGAATTTGTTCTGAGAATTTAGACTATGTTCTGGGATTGGAGAATTTGTTCTTTGATTGGGGAACTTGTTCTGTGTTTCGTGAATTTTGTCCATGATTGGAGAATTTGTTCTGGGATTGTAGATTTTGTCCTTTGATTGGAGAAGTTCTTCTGGGATTG
Organism: Amazona ochrocephala; assembly: GCA_039720435.1. Taxonomy (NCBI): domain Eukaryota; kingdom Metazoa; phylum Chordata; class Aves; order Psittaciformes; family Psittacidae; genus Amazona; species Amazona ochrocephala. The sequence continues at coordinate 15,637,638 of CM077891.1, forward strand.
GAGAAGTTCTTCTGGGATTGGAGAAGTTGTTCATTGAATTTACGCCTTGTTGTGTGATTGGAGTATTTGGACTTTGATTGGGGGACTTGTTCTGTGTTTCAAGAATATTGTCTACGGTTGGGGAAGTCCTTCTTAGATTGGAGAAGTAGTTTGTGGTTTGGAGGAGCAGTTGTTTGTTTGGAGATATAATTCTTGCATAGGAGAAGTAGTTCTTGGTTTGGAGAAGTAGTTCTTATTTTGGAGAAGTTGTTCTGGGATTGGAGAAATTATTCTGGGATTGGAGAAGTAGTTCTTGGATTAGGGAATTTGTTCTGTGTTTGGGGAACTTGTTGTGGGCTTCTGGAAGTTGTTCTGGGCTTGGGGAAGTTGTTCTGGGCTTGGGGAAGTTGTTCTGGGCTTGGGGAAGTTGTTCTGGGCTTGGTGAAGTTGTTCTGGGTTTTTAGAACATTTTCTGTGATTGGGGAAGTTTTTCTGTGCTTTGAGAATTTTGTCTCATATTGGAGAACTTGTTCTGGGAGTGGAGAAGTTGTTCTGGGAGTGGAGAAGTTGTTCTGGGAGTGGAGAATTTGTTCTGGGAGTGGAGAAGTTGTTCTGGGAGTGGAGAAGTTGTTTTGGGAGTGGAGAAGTTGTTCTGGGATTGGAATAGTTTTTCTGGGTGTTTAGAAATTTTTCTGTGATTGGAGAACTTGGTCTTTTATTGGGGAATTTGTTCTGTGTTTCGAGAAAGTTTTCTCATATTGGAGAAGTAGTTCTGGGGTTGGCGAAGTAATTCTGGTATTGGAGAAGTAGTTCTGGGATTGAGGAAGTTGTTCAGGTATTGGGGATGTTGTTCAGGGAATTTTGACCATGTTCTGTGATTAGGAAATTTGGTCTTTTTATTCCGGAAGTTCTTCTGGCATTGGAGAATATCTGGGATTGGAGAAGTTGTTCTGGGATAGGAGAAGTTGTTCTGGGATGGGAGTAGTTGTTCTGGGATTGGAAAAGTTGTCATGGGATTGGAGAAATTTTTTGGGAGTGAAGAATTTATTCTTGGATTGGAGATATTGCTCTGTCTTTGGGGAAGTAGTTCTGGGTTTGGAGAAGTAGTTCTGGGTTTGGAGAAGTAGTTCTGGATTTGGAGAAGTTGTTCTGGGTTTGGAGAAGTTGTTCTGTGTTTGGTGAAGTTGTTCTGGGATTGGAGAAGTTGTTCAGGGAATTTAGACCTTGTTGTGTGATTGGAGAATTTGGTCTTTGATTGGGGAACTTGTTCTGTGTTTCGAGAACTTTGTCTCTTGTTGGAAAAACTCTTCTGGGTTTGGAGAATTTGTTCTGGTTTGGGGAAGTTGTTCAGGGTTTGGGGAAGTTGTTCAGGGATTGGGGAAGTTGTTCAGGGATTGGCGATGCTTTTCAGGGATTGGGGATGTTGTTAAGTGAATTTAAACCATGTTCTGTCATTGGAAACTTTGGTCGTTGATTGGGGAACTTGTTCTGGGATTGCAGAATTTTTTTGGGATTGGAGAATTTGTTCTTGGATTGGAGATATGGTACTGTTTTGGGGAAGTTGTTCAGGGATTGGGGAAGTTGTTCAGGGTTTGGAGAAGTTGTTCAGGGTTTGGAGAAGTTGTTCTGGGTTTGGAGAAGTTTTTCTGTGTTTGTAGAATTTGTTCTGGGATTGGAGAAAGTATTCTTGGATTGGAGAATATGTTCTGGGATTGGAGTAGTTTTTCTGGGATTGGGGAAGTTGTTCTGTGTTTGGGGAAGTTGTTCTGGGATTGGAGATATTGTTCTGTGTTTGGGGGAGTTGTTCGGGGGGGAGTTGTTCTGTGTTTGGGGATGTTGTTGTGTGTTTGGGGATGTTGTTGTGTGTTTGGGGATGTTGTTCTGTGTTTGGGGATGTTGTTCTGTGTTTGGGGATGTTGTTCTGTGTTTGGGGATGTTGTTCTGTGTTCGGAGATGTTGTTCTGTGTTCGGAGATGTTGTTCTGTGTTCGGAGATGTTGTTCTGTGTTCGGAGATGTTGTTCTGTGTTTGGGGATGTTGTTTTGTGTTTGGGGATGTTGTTCTTGGTTTGGGGATGTCGTTGTGTGTTTGGGGATGTTGTGTGTTTGGGGATTTTGTTCTGGGATGGGAGAAGTTGTTGTGTGTTTGGGGATGTTGTTGTGTGTTTGGGGATGTTGTTGTGTGTTTGGGGATGTTGTTCTCGGTTTGGTGAAGTTGTTCTGGGATGGGAGTGGTTGTTCTGGGATTGGAGAAGTTGTCATGGGATTGGAGAAATTTTTTGGGAGTGGAGAATTTATTCTTGGGTTGGAGATATTGCTCTGTCTTTGGGGAAGTTGTTCTGGGATTGGAGAAGTAGTTCTGGATTTGGAGAAGTAGTTCTGGATTTGAAGAAGTTGTTCTGGGTTTGGAGAAGTTGTTCTGTGTTTGGAGAAGTTGTTCTGTGTTTGGAGAAGTTGTTCTGTGTTTGGAGAAGTTGTTCTGGGTTTGGAGAAATTGTTCTGGGTTTGGAGAAGTTGTTCTGGGTTTGGAGAAGTTGTTCTGGGTTTGGAGAAGTTGTTCTGGGTTTGGAGAAGTTGTTCTGGGTTTGGAGAAGTTGTTCTGGGTTTGGAGAAGTTGTTCTGGGTTTGGAGAAGTTGTTCTGGGTTTGGAGAAGTTGTTCTGGGTTTGGAGAAGTTGTTCTGGGTTTGGAGAAGTTGTTCTGGGTTTGGAGAAGTTGTTCTGGGTTTGGAGAAGTTGTTCTGGGTTTGGAGAGTTTGCTCTGGTATTGGAGAAATTATTCTTGGGTTGGAAAGTTAGTTCTTGTTTTGGAATTGTTCTGGGAGTGGAGATATTGTTCTGTGTTTGGGGAAGTTGTGGGATTGGAGAATTTGTTCTTAGTTTGAAGAATTTGTTCTGAGTTTGAAGAAGTTGTCTTGGATTGGAGAATTTGTTGTGGGATTGGAGAATTTGTTCTGGGGTTGGAGAAGTTGTTCTGGGGTTGGAGAAGTTGTTCTGGGGTTGGAGAAGTTGTTCTGGGGTTGGAGAAGTTGTTCAGGGAATTTTGGAGAAGTTGTTCTGGGGTTGGAGAAGTTGTTCAGGGAATTTTGGAGAAGTTGTTCTGGGGTTGGAGAAGTTGTTCTGGGGTTGGAGAAGTTGTTCTGGGATTGGGGAAGTTGTTCTTGGATTGCAGATATTGTTCTGTGTTTGGGGAAGTTTTTCTGTTTTTTTGGGAAGTTGTTCTGCATTTGGGGAAATTGTTGAAAGGCTGGGGATGTTGTTCTGGGTTTGGAGAATTTGTTCTGGGATTGGAGAAGTTGTTCAGGGAATTTAGACCATTTTCTGGGATTGGAGAATTTGGTCTTTGTTTGGGGAACTTGTTCTGTGTTTCGAGAATAATGTCTATGATTGGAGAAGTAGTTGTGGGGTTGGCAAAGTAGTTGTGGGGTTGGCGAAGTAGTTCCGGTATTGGAGAAGTAGTTCTGGGATTGGAGTATTTGTTCAGGGATTGGGGAAGTTGTTCAGGTATTGGGGATGTTGTTCAGGGAATTTTGACCATGTTCTGTGATTAGGAACTTTGGTCTTTTTATTACGGAAGTTTTTCTGGCATTGGAGAATATTTGGGATTGGAGAATTTGTTCTGGGATTGGTGAAGTTGGTCTGTGTTTGGGGGAGTTTTTCTGGGTTTTGGGAAGTTGTTCTGTATTTGTGGAAATTGTTCAGGTATTGGGGATGTTGTTCTGGGATTGAAGAAGTTGTTCTGACAATTTTGACAATATTCTGGGATTGGAAAATTTGTTCTTTGATTGGGGAACTTGTTCTGTGTTTTGTGAATTTTGTCCATGTTTGGAGAATTTGTTCTGGGATTGTAGATTTTGTCCTTTGATTGGAGAAGTTGTTCAGGGATTGGAGAATTTGTTCTGGGAAGTTAGTCCTTGTTCTGTGATTGTATGATTTTGTCTTTGATTGGGGAACTTGTTCTGTGTGTCAAGAATATTGTCTATGATTGGAGAAGTAGTTCTTGGTATGGAGGAGCATTTCTTTGTTTGGAGAAGTAGTTCTTGCTTTGGAGAAGTAGTTCTTGCTTTGGAGAAGTAGTTCTTGGATTGGAGAAGTAGTTCTTGGATTGGAGAAATTTTTCTTGGATTGGAGAAATTTTTCTTGGATTGGAGAAGTTTTTCTGGGTTTGGAGGAATTTTCTGGGATTGACAAAATTGTTCTTGGATTGGGGAACTTGTTCTGTTTTGGGGGAAGTTGTTCTGTGTTTGAGGAAGTTGTTCTGGGATTGGGGAACTTGTTCTGGGATTGGGGATCTTGTTCTGGGATTGGGGAACTTGTTCTGGGATTGGGGAAGTTGTTCTGGGATTGGGGAAGTTGTTCTGGGATTGGGGAAGTTGTTCTGGGATTGGGGAAGTTGTTCTGGGATTGGGGAAGTTGTTCTGGGGTTGGGGAAGTTGTTCTGTGTTTGGGGAACTTGTTCTGTGTTTGGGGAACTTGTTCTGTGTTTGGGGAACTTGTTCTGTGTTTGGGGAACTTGTTCTGTCTTTGGCGAAGTTGTTCTGTCTTTGGCGAAGTTGTTCTGTCTTTGGCGAAGTTGTTCTATCTTTGGCGAAGTTGTTCTGGATTTGGAGAAGTTTTTCTGGATTTGGAGAAGTTGTTCTGGGTTTGGAGAAGATTTTATGGGCTTGGAGATGTTGCTCTGGGATTGGAGAAATTATTCTTGGATTGGTAATTTAGTTCTTATGATGGAGAAATTGTTCTGGGATTGGAGATATTGTTCTGTGCTTGGGGAAGTTGTTGTGGGATTGGAGAAGTTGTTCTTTGATTGGAGAATTTGTTCTTGGATTGGAGAAATTGTTCAGGGAATTTAGACAATGTTCTGGGTTTGGAGAATTTGGTCTTTGGGGAACTTGTTCTGTGTTTCAAGAATTATGTCTGTGATTGAAGAAGTAGTTCTGGGGTTGGCGAAGTAGGTCTGGTATTGGAGAAGTTGTTCTGGGATTGTAGAAGTTGTTCTGGGATTGTAGAAGTCGTTCTGGGATTGGAGAAGTTGTTCTGGGATTGGAGAAGTTGTTCTGGGATTGGAGAAGTTGTTCAGGGATTGGGGAAGTTGTTCTGGGTTTGGAGAAGTTGTTCAGGGATTGGGGAAGTTGTTTTGGGTTTGGGGAAGTTGTTCTGTGTTTGAAGAAGTTGTTCTGTGTTTGGGGAAATTGTTCTTTGTTTGGGGGAATTGTTCTGGGATTGGGGAATTTGTTCTGGTGTTGCGGAATTTGTTCTGGGATTGGGGAACTTGTTCTAGGATTGGGGAATTTGTTCTGGGATTGGAGAACTTTTTCTGTGATTGGGGAAGTTGACCTGTGTGTTGAGAATTTTGTGTCATATTGGAGAAGTAGTTCTGGGTTTGGAGAATTTGTTCAGGGATTTGGGAAGTTGTTCTGGGTTTGGAGAAGTTGTTCCAGGATTGGAGAAGTAGTTCTGGTATTGGAGAAGTAGTTCTGGGATTGGAATATTTGTATTAGGATTGGAGAAGTTGTTCTGGGATTGGAGAAGTAGTTCTGGGGTTGGCGAGGTAGTTCCGGATTTGGAGAAGTAGTTCTGGGATTGGAGAAGTAGTTCTGGGATCGGAGAAACTGTTCTGGGATTGGAGAAGTTGTTCTGTGTTTGGGGAAGTTTTTCTGTGTTTGGGGAAGTTGTTCTGTGTTTCGAGAATTTTGTCTCATATTGGAGAAGTTGTTCTGGGATTTTGGAAGTTGTTCTGGGTTTGGAGAATTTGTTCAGGTTTTGGGGAAGTAGTTCCGGGATTGGGGAAATAGTTCTGGGTTTGGTGAATTTGTTGTGGGTTAGGAGAATTTTTACCGGGATTGGAGAAGTTGTTCTTGGATTGCAGATATTGTTCTGTGTTTGGGGAAGTTTTTCTGGGTTTTGGGAAGTTGTTCTGCATTTGGGGAAATTGTTCAGAGGTTTTAGAAGTTGTTCTGGGGTTGGCGAATTAGTTCCGGGATTGGAGAAATAGTTCTGGGTTTGGAGAAGTAGTTCTGGGATTGGAGAAGTTGTTCTGGGTTTGGAGAAGTTGTTCTGGGTTTGGAGAAGTTGTTCTGGGTTTGGGGAAGTTGTTGTGTGTTTGGGGAAGTTGTTCTGTGTTTGGGGAACTTGTTCTGTGTTTGGGGAAATTGTTCTGGGATTGGGGAACTTGTTCTGGGATTGGGGAACTTGTTCTGGGATTGGGGAACCTGTTCTGGGATTGGGGAAGTTGTGCTGGGATTGGGGAATTTGTTCTGGGATTGGAGAAGTTGTTCTGGGATTGGGGAAGTTTTTCTGTGTTTCGAGAATTTTGTCTCATATTGGGGAACTTGTTCTGGGATTGGAGAAGTTGTTCTGGATTTGGAGAATTTATCAGGGTTTGGGGAAGTGGTTCAGGGATTGGGGAATTTGTTCAGGGATTGGCGATGCTGTTCAGGGATTGGGGATGTCGTTAATGGAATTTAAACTATGTTCTGTCATTGGAAAATTTGGTCTTTGATTGGGGAACTTGTTCTGGGATTGGAGAATTTTTTTGGGATTGGAGAATTTGTTCTTGGATTGGAGATATTGTTCTGTCTTTGGGGAAGTTGTTTTGGGATTGGAGAATTTGTTCAGGGATTGGGGAAGTTGTTCAGGGTTTGGAGAAGTTGTTCTGGGTTTGGAGAAGTTGTTCTGGGTTTGGAGAAGTAGTTCAGGGTTTGGAGAATTTTTTCTGGGTTTGGAGAAGTTGTTCTGGAATTGGAGAAATTGTTCTTGGATTGGAGAATTTGTTCTGGGATTGGAGATATTGTTCTGTGTTTGGGGAAGTGGTTCTGTGTTTGGGAAAGTTGTTCAGGGATTGGAGAAGTTGTTCAGGGTTTGGAGAATTTGTTCTGGGATTGGAGAAGTTCTGGGATCGGAGATATTGTTCTGTCTTTGGGGAAATTGTTCTGTGTTTGGGGAAGTTGTTAAGGGATTGGAGAAGTTGTTCTGGGATTGGAGAAGTTGTTCTGGGATTGGATAATTTTTACTGGGATTGGGGAAGTTGTTCTTGGATTGCGGATATTGTTCTGTGTTTGGGGAAGTTTTTCTGGGTTTTGGGAAGTTGTTCTGCATTTGGGGAAATTGTTCAGAGGTTGGGGAACTTTTTCTTTGATTGGAGAATTTGTTCTGGGATTGGAGAATTTGTTCAGTGAATTTAGACAATATTCTGGGATTGGAGAATTTGTTCTTTGTTTGGAGAACTTGTTCTGTGTTTCGAGAATTTTGTCTGTTGTAAAAAATGTTCTGGGTCTGGAGAAGTTGTTCTGTTTTCGAGAAGTTGTGGGATTGCAGATATTGTTCTGTGTTTGGGGAAGTTTTTCTGGGTTTTGGGAAGTTTTTCTGTATTTGGGGAAATTGTTGAGAGGTTGGGGAAGTTGTTCTGCGATTGGAGAATTTGTTCTGGGATTGGAGAAATTGTTCAGGGAATTTAGACAATGTTCTGGGTTTGGAGAATTTGGTCTTTGGGGAACTTTTTCTGTGTCTTGAGAATTATGTCTATGATTGGCGAAGTATTTGTGGGGTTGGCGAAGTAGTTGTGGGGTTGGCAAAGTAGTTCTGGGGTTGGCAAAGTAGTTCTGGGTTGGAGTATTTGTTCAGCGATTGGGGAAGTTGTTCAGGTATTTGGGATGTTGTTCAGGGGTTTTTGATCATGTTCAGTGATTAGGAACTTTGGTCTTTAATTACAGAACTTGTTCTGGGATTGGAGAATTTGTTCTGGGATTGAAGAAATTGTTGTGGAATTGGAGAATTTGTTCAGGGAATTTAGACCATATTCTGTGATTGGGGAATTTGTTCTGTGAGTGGGGGACTTGTTCAGTGTTTTGTGAATTTTGTCTATAATTGGAGAACTTGTTCTTTGGTTTGTGAAGTAGTTCTGGGACCGGAGACGTAGTTCTGGGACCGGAGAAGTTATTCTGGGTTTTTAGGACCTGTTTTGGGGTTTGAGGACCTGTTCTGGATTTTTAGAACCTGTTCTGTGATTGAGGAACTTGTTCTGTGCTTTGCAAGTCTTGTTAATGATTGTAGAAGTTGTTCTGGGATTGGAGAAGTTCTTCAGGGATTGGAGAATTTTTTCTGGGATTGGAGAAGTTTTTCTGGGAATTTAGTCCTTTTTCTGTGATTGGTGAATTTGGTCTTTGATTGGGGAAATTGTTCTGTGTTTTGAGAATTTCATCTCTTCTTGGAGGAGTTGTTCTGGGGTTGGAGAAGTTGTTCTGGGATTGGAAAAATGGGTCTGTGTTGGGGGAAGTTGTTCTGTGTTTCCAGAATATTGTGTATGATTGGAGCAGTTGTTCAGGGATTGGAGCAGTTGTTCAGGGATTGGAGCACTTGTTCAGGGTTTGGAGCAGTTGGCCTGTGTTGGGGGAAGTTGGCCTGTGTTGGGGGAAGTTGGCCTGTGCTGGGGGAAGTTGGCCTGTGTTTTGAGAATTTTGTGTATGATTAGAGAAGTTGTTCTGGGTTTGGGGAAGTTGTTCCGGGTTTGGGGAAGTTGTTCTGGGTTTGAAATAGTTTGAAATTGGTTAGAAATAGCCAAAACCATTTTAGAAATAGACTAAAGAAAAAAGCTTAAAAGGGGTTGGAAATGGGAAAAATGGATTAGAAATAGCCAAAAATGGCCTAAACCTGGTAAGATATGGAAAAAAATCGTATAGAAATGGCCATTGGTAGCTTAGAAACAGCCAAAAAATGGATTAAAATGGGTTAGAAATCGAAAAGATGTATCTCAAAATAGCCAAAATGGCTTAAAATGGGTTTACATTGAGCCTGCCACCTCGCGCTGCTGTGATGATTCTCAAAGCTGGTTTCCTGAAGGTCTTTGCATGGTCCTTGGGGTTGGTAAGATAAGCAAGCATCAGAAGCGTCCTTTGCTGTATCCTTTACTCTCTCTAGAGTTTCCTACATGAATAAACCAGTGGAGAATCCTATATTTGTCTGTTTTTCTCTCACCTGGAATCCTGGAACTCTGGAACAGGTGTGATGGGCTTTAGGAATCCCAGTGTAGCTGTTTACTCTTGATGAGCTGCATAAATGGACAGAAGAGCTTTGGGGCTAAGCATGCATTTAATGGGTCAGGGACAGAAGAGCTCTGGGAATAAGCTTGCTTTTAATGGGTCCAGCCCAGAGAGTCAGCTTGGGAATGGGTGTGGTAGTTTATCTGGAGTCAATGTCAGAGTCAGAGTGTCTGGCTTCAGAGTGTCTGGCTATCAGTTTGTGTGTGCTTTTCAATCTGTGTCTTGGTGTAAGTGTGGCCTGAGAGTTAGAGGCCGATAAAACTTTTTTTTGGCATTGTGGTTTTTGAGTTTTGATTGTGAGTCTGAACCAGAGAATGGGAGCCCAGAAGTTGAAGGCAGAAAGAGAGCCAGAGTCAGATAGGGAAAAGACCAGGCTGTGACATACCAGGTTGCTTCTGTTGCAGCTAGTGGCTTGCCCCACCCCTGAGCCAGGGCTTTGAGGGAGGGGTTGAGGGTGGGTCCTTGGGTACATGAGGCACAGCCACGTAGCAGGGAGCTCTTTCAGTACTTGGCTTTCAGCAGGGTAAGTTTGGTGGTGGCTGTTTTGGGGTTTGTAGGGTTAGAGCTTTGTGGTTTATTTCTGCTGGTTTTTGGGGGGTTTTTTTGAAATGGTCTTATCTGAATTAAGACCTTCAGGCCATGCCAAGACTCACTAGTGCATACAGTAGTATCTTTGTGTAGGGGGTTGTTTTGTTTGTTTGAATTGAGAACTGGGTCTGTGTTGGGGGACCTGGGTCTTTGAATTGAGAACTGGATCTGTGCTGGGGGACCTGGGCCTTTGAATTGAGAACTGGATCTGTGTTGGGGGACCTGGGTCTGTGCTGCAGGCCTGGGTCTGTGCTGGGGGACCTGGGCCTTTGAATTGAGAACTGGGTGTGTGCTGGGGACCTGGGTCTTTGAACTGAGAATTGGGTCGGTGCTGGGGGACCTGGGTGTGTGCTGGGGGACCTGGGTCTTTGAATTGAGAACTGGGTGTGTGCTGGGGGACCTGGGTCTTTGAATTGAGAACTGGGTCTGTGCTGGGGGACCTGGGTCTTTGAATTGAGAACTGGGTGTGTGCTGGGGGACCTGAGTCTTTGAATTGAGAACTGGTTCTGTGCTGGGGGACCTGGGTCATTGAATTGAGAACTGGGTGTGTGCTGGGCGACCTGGGCCTTTGAATTGAGACCTGGGTCTGTACTGGGGAGCCTCGGTCTTTGAATTGAGAACTGAATCTGTGCTGGGGGATCGGGGTGTTTGATTTGAGACCTGAGTCTGTGCTGGGGGACCTGGGTCTTTGAATTGAGAACTGGGGGTGTGCTGGGGAACCTGGGCCTTTGAATTGAGACCTGGGTCTGTGTTGGGGGACTTGGGTCTTTGAATTGAGACCTGGGTCTGTACTGGGGGACCCGGGTCTGTGCTGGGGACCTGGGTCTTTGAATTGAGACCTGGGTCTGAGCTGGGGGACCTGGGTCTTTGAATTGAGAACTGGGTCTGTGCCGGGGGACCTGGGCCTTTGAATTGAGAACTGGGTGTGTGCTGGGGAACCTGGGTCTTTGAATTGAGATCTGGGTGTGTGCTGGGGGACCTGGGTCTTCGAATTGAGAACTGGGTCTGTGCTGGGGGACCTGGGTCTTTGAACTGAGACCTGGGTCTGTGCTGGGGGACCTGGGTCTTTGAACTGAGACCTGTGTCTGTGCTGGGGGACCTGGGTCTGTTCTGGGGGACTTTGGCCTTGGAATTGAGAACTGGTTCTGTGCTGGGGGACCTGGGTCTGTGCTGGGGGATCGGGGTGTTTGAATTGAGAACTGGGTCTGTGCTGGGGTACATGGGTCTGTGCTGGGGACCTGGGTGTGTGCTGGGGAGCTGGGTCTTTGAATTGAGAACTGGGTCTCTGCTGGGGGACCTGGGTCTGTTCTGGGGGTCATGGGTCTGTGTTGAGGGATCTCGGTCTTTGAATTGAGAACTGAATCTGTGCTGGGGGATCGGGGTGTTTGATTTGAGACCTGAGTCTGTGCTGGGGGACCTGGGTCTTTGAATTGAGAACTGGGGGTGTGCTGGGGAACCTGGGCCTTTGAATTGAGACCTGGGTCTGTGTTGGGGGACTTGGGTCTTTGAATTGAGACCTGGGTCTGTGCTGGGGGACCCGGGTCTGTGCTGGGGACCTGGGTCTTTGAATTGAGACCTGGGTCTGAGCTGGGGGACCTGGGTCTTTGAATTGAGAACTGGGTCTGTGCCGGGGGACCTGGGCCTTTGAATTGAGAACTGGGTGTGTGCTGGGGAACCTGGGTCTTTGAATTGAGATCTGGGTGTGTGCTGGGGGACCTGGGTCTTCGAATTGAGAACTGGGTCTGTGCTGGGGGACCTGGGTCTTTGAACTGAGACCTGGGTCTGTGCTGGGGGACCTGGGTCTTTGAACTGAGACCTGGGTCTGTGCTGGGGGACCTGGGTCTGTTCTGGGGGACTTTGGCCTTGGAATTGAGAACTGGTTCTGTGCTGGGGGACCTGGGTCTGTGCTGGGGGATCGGGGTGTTTGAATTGAGAACTGGGTCTGTGCTGGGGTACATGGGTCTGTGCTGGGGACCTGGGTGTGTGCTGGGGAGCTGGGTCTTTGAATTGAGAACTGGGTCTCTGCTGGGGGACCTGGGTCTGTTCTGGGGGTCATGGGTCTGTGTTGAGGGATCTCGGGCTTTGAATTGAGAACTGGGTCTGTGCTGGGGGACCTGGGTCTTTGAGTTGAGACCTGGGTCTATTCTGAGGTACCTGGGTCTTTGAATTGAGAACTGGGTCTGTGCTGGGGAACCTGGGTCTTTGAGTTGAGACCTGGGTCTGTACTGAGGTACCTGGGTCTTTGAATTGAAAACTGGGTCTGTGCTGGGGGACCTTTGTCTTTGAATTGAGACCTGGGTGTGTGCTGGGGGACCTGGGTCTTTGAATTAGAGATCTGGGTCTGTGCTGGGGGACCTTGGTCTGTGCTGGGGACCTGGGTCTTTGAATTGAGACCTGGGTCTGTGCTGGGGGACCTGGGTCTTTGGTTTGAGAACTGGGTCTGTGCTGGGGACCTGGGTCTTTGAGTTGAGACCTGGGTCTGTGCTGGGTGACCTAGGTCTGTGCTGGGGACCTGGGTCTTTGAATTTAGGCCTGGGTCTGTTCTGGGGGACCTGGGTCTTTGAATTGAGACCTGGGTCTGTGCTGGGGGATCTGGGTCTGTGCTGGGGGACCTGCGTGTGTGCTGGGGGACCTGGGTCTTTCAATTGAGAACTGGGTGTGTTCTGGGGGACCTGGGTCTTTGAATTGAGACCTGGGTCTGATCTGGGGGACCTGGGTCTGATCTGGGGGACCTGGGCATTTGAATTGACAATTGGGTTTGTGCTGGGGGACCTGGGTCTTTGAATTGAGAACTGGGTCTGTGTTGGGGGACCTGGGTCTTTCAATTGATAACTGGGTCTGTGCTGGGGGACCTGGGTCTGTGCTGCAGGCCTGGGTCTGTGCTGGGGGACGTGGGTCTTTGAATTGAGAACTGGGTGTGTGCTGGGGGACCAGGGTCTTTGAATTGAGACCTGGGTCTGTGCTAGGGGTCCTGGGTGTGTGCTGAAGGACCTCGGCCTTGGAATTGAGAACCGGTTTGTGCTGGGGGACCTGGGTCTGTGCTGGGGGACCTGGGTCTGTGCTGGGGGTCCTGGGTCTGTGCTGGGGGAACTCAGTCTTTGAGCTGGGGTACCTGGGTCTTTGAATTGAGAGCTGGGTGTGTACTGGGGGACCTGGGTCTTTGAATTGAGACCTGGGTCTGTGCTGGGGGACCTGGGTCTGTTCGGGGGGACTTTGGCCTTGGAATTGAGAACTAGTTCTGTGCTGGGGGACCTGGGTCTGTGCTGGGGGATCAGGGTGTTTGAATTGAGAACTGGGTCTGTGCTGGGGGAACTGGGTCTGTGCTGGGGGTAACCGGGTCTGTGCTGGGGGAACTCAGTGTTTGAATTGAGAACTTGGTCTGTGCTGGGGGAGCTCTGTCTGTTTGTGGAGAACTCGGTCTGGGGTTGGTGAACTCGGTCTGGGTTTGACGAGCTCGGTCTGGGTTTGGTGAACTCGGTCTGATAGAAGGAGAACAAGTGCCGGCAAAGCATAGGGTTAAAACACTCTTAATTTAACTTAGGTCTGAGAGAATAAGGTTTGTGTTGGAAGTCTGTGGTGTGACAACAGAATTCAGCAGTGTTACTAACAACAGTGAATTGTTTCTTTCCTTCCTTCTAATGAGTGAATTCTTTCTTCCATCCTTCTAATTTATCAGTTAGTTTGGAGACCGTGGCTCCCGAACATCTGCTAGCTTGGGATACTCCTTGTCTGCCCATTCTGTCCTGACCAAAGTCGCACTGCTCTAAATCCTTGCCAGCCCTCAGAAACTTGCAGATACTGCTGGTTTCAGTTAATCGTGATTACTGGGGCATCCAACTGTGCCAAAGGCGAAAAGTGCACCCTGAGGAAGACTGCTTACTTCATCTTGAAGACTCCTGCCCACGACCATCGGAGGGCAGTGCGCAAGTGCCAAAAGGGAGGAGACTTCTGATAATGAGTGCCTAAACTAATTGTAATTTCCCCTCTGCTGTCTCGGGAGCCTAATGAATATGCATGTTTGAGTGTAATAAATATCCGCTTCCTTAACCCCTCGGTGTGCAAATTAGGAAGAGTGATCCCCCTTGCACCCAGCGCCGTAATGAACATACCTGCTTTATAAGTCTCCTTGAGTAGTAGAGTCTGATTCCGTGCTTCAGTTCTGAGACTGGAGAATTTGGTCTTGGATTGGAGAACTTAATTCCTGATAGGGGAATTGGGCCTGGGAGAGGGGAATTGGGCCTGGGAGAGGGGAATTGGGCCTTGGATAGGGGAATTGGGCCTTGGATAGGGGAATTGGGCCTTGGATTGGGGAATTGGGCCTTGGATTGGAGAACTTAATTCCTGATTGGGGAATTTGGTGTGGGAGTGGAGAATTTGGTCTGGCAGTGGTCCAATCATACCTGCTCGACTCATACAGGCTGGCCAAGGTCAAGCGATAGAGATGTTGCACTCAAATGGACTCTGAGGTGGGAAGCAAGGAGCAACAGCAATGCAGGTGGCACCGGTGCAAAGCTTACTGTGCGCAGAACAGGCCCAGCGGCATCTTTCAGCCCTGATTGTTTTTTTCTTCTGGGTTTGGGGAAGTTGTTCTGGGATTTTAGTCTTTGGTCTGTGATTGGATAAATTGGACTTTTTTTGGGGAAGTCGTCTGTTTTGAGAATTTTGTCTGAGATTCGAGAAGTTGTTCTGTGATTTTAGAACTTGTACTTTGTTTGGGGAATTTGGTCTTTGATTGGGGAATTTGTTCTGTGTTTCAAGAATTTTGTCTGTTATTGCACAAGTTGTCCTGGGATTAGAGAAATTGTTTTGGGATTGGAGAATTTGGTCTGTGTTGGGGGAAGTTGCTCTGTGTTTCGAGAATTTTGTGTACGATTAGAGAAGTTGTTCTGGGTTTGGGGAAGTTGCTCTGGGTTTGGGGAAGTTGTTCTGGGTTTGGGGGTGTTGTTCTGGGATTGGGGCATTTGGTCTGGGATTGGGGCATTTGGTCTGGGATTGGGGCATTTGGTGTGGGTTTGGAGCAGTTGTTCTGGGATTGGAGCAGTTGTTCTGGGATTGGAGAAGCTGGTCTGTGTTGTGGGGAGTTGGCCTGTGCTGGGGGAAGTTGGCCTGTGCTGGGGGAAGTTGGCCTGTGCTGGGGGAAGTTGGCCTGTGTTTTGAGAATTTTGTGTATGATCAGAGAAGTTCTTCTCGGTTTAGAGAAGTTGTTTTGGGTTTGAAATAGTTTAAATTGTTTAGAAATATCCAAAACTAGTTTAGAAATAGACTGGAAAAAAAAAGCTTAAAAGGGGTTAGGAATGGAAACATGGATTAGAAATAGCCAAAAATGGCTTAAACCTGGTAAGATATGGAAAAAAATCATCTAGAAATGGCCATCAGTAGCTTAGAAACAGCCAAAAAATGGATTCAACTGGGTTAGAAATCGAAAAGATGTATCTCAAAATAGCCAAAATGGCTTAAAATGGGTTTACATTGAGCCTGCCACCTCGCGCTGCTGTGATGATTCTCAGAGCTGGTTTCCTGAAGGTCTTTGCATGGTCCTTGGGGTTGGTAAGATAAGCAAGCATCAGAAGCGTCCTTTGCTGTATGCTTTACTCTCTCTAGAGTTTCCTTCATGAATAAACCGGTGGAGAATCCTATATTTGTCTGTTTTTCTCTCACCTGGAATCCTGGAACTCTGGAACAGGTGTGATGGGCTTTTAGAATCCCAGTGTAGCTGTTTACTCTTGATGAGCTGCATAAATGGACAGAAGAGCTTTGGGGCTAAGCATGCATTTATTGGGTCAGGGACAGAAGAGCTCTGGGAATAAGCTTGCTTTTAATGGGTCCAGCCCAGAGAGTCAGCTTGGGAATGGGTGTGGTAGTTTATCTGGAGTCAATGTCAGAGTCAGAGTGTCTGGCTTCAGAGTGTCTGGCTATCAGTTTGTGTGTGCTTTTCAATCCGTGTCTTGGTGTAAGTGTGGCCTGAGAGTTAGAGGCCGATAAAACTTTTTTGGCATTGTGGTTTTTGAGTTTTGATTGTGAGTCTGAACCAGAGAATGGGAGCCCAGAAGTTGAAGGCAGAAAGAGAGCCAGAGTCAGATAGGGAAAAGACCAGGCTGTGACATACCAGGTTGCTTCTGTTGCAGCTGGTGGCTTGCCCCACCCCTGAGCCAGGGCTTTGAGGGAGGGGTTGAGGGTGAGTCCTTGGGTACATGAGGCACAGCCATGGAGCAGGTAACTCTTTTAGCACTTGGCTTTCATCAGGGTGAGTTTGGTGGTGGTTGTTTTGGGGTTTATAGGGTTCTTTGTGGTTTATTTCTGCTGTTTTTTGTTTTTGTTTTTTTTTTTTTTTAAATGGTCTTATCTGAATTAAGACCTTCAGGCCATGCCAAGACTCACTAGTGCATACAGTAGTAAGTATCTTTGTGTTGGGGGTTGTTTTGTTTGTTTGTTTTAGGTGTTATATTTGTTGGTGGTGCTGAGCTAAAGTTCAAGTGTAGATGAGGCTTGTGGCTCAGAGTCTTCAGGTCAGTTGTCTTTTGGGGCATGGCTCCAGGTGTCCTGTGCAGCTCTGTTGTCTGTGTCCGTTTTCACAGACCTGACTGTGTCTGCCGATCTTGCTGATTAATGTGAGAACTGACTAGGTGGCTGCAGCAGGGGCTCTAGGTGAAAAGGCTTCAAGTAGCTGAAGGCAATATTTGTGTGTGCTTTGAACATAGAGGGCCAGATATAGCTGGCAGAAATATGGGAGGCCTGGCCACTGGGCAGCCAATGTATTGAAGCAGGAGATGGGTATTGCACAGGGTGGGCTGCCTCTTTGAGCCCTGTCTCAACATGCATCTGTTTCCATTTCTTTTTCTGATGTCGCATGCTGCCTGGGAGAGTTGAAGCTGCACCCTGAGGAGGGCTGTGAGAAGCTAAGGTGGTTTTGTGCAGTGTTGGTCGAGTGTTGTGTGTGCGCTTGGAGGTTCCTGGGAGGGAATGGTGAGCTGTCATGAAGCTCGTGACTCAGAGATAAATGCCAGGATGAAAAGCTGAGATTTGCGGGGCTTAGGTCTGGGGTGTTTCGTCCGAGACAACAGGTAACGGTCCCTGGTGAAACACACCAAGAAAGAAAGTATTGTTTGTCCTGTTTGGCTCCTCCGCAGAGAGTTCTGATTTTGAAGCTTTCCGAACGTCCAGGTTTGATTCCTACCCAGAAAGTTCTGCTTTAGAACTGCCTGGAAAAGTAATGACCCTTGAGAACTTGGTCTGGGTTTTTAGAACTTGTTCTGGGTTCTTAGAATTTGTTCTGGTTTTTTTTGAACTTGTTCTGTGGTTGGAGAATTTGGTCTTTGATTGGGGGACTTGTTCTGTGTTTCGAGAATTATGTCTATGATTTGGAGAATTTGTTCTTTGGTTGGAGAAGTTGTTCTGGGTTTGGGGAGGTTGTTCTGGGTTTGGGGAGGTTGTTCTGGGTTTGGGGAGGTTGTTCTGGGTTTGGGGAGGTTGGTCTGGGTTTGGGGAGGTTGGTCTGGGTTTGGGGAGGTTGGTCTGGGTTTGGGGAGGTTGGTCTGGGTTTGGGGAGGTTGTTCTGTGATTTGAGAATTTGGTCTTTGATTGGCGGACTTGTTCTGTGTTTCTAGAATCTTGTGTATGATTGGGGAAGTTGTTCTGGGATTGGGGAAGTTGTTCTGGGTTTGGAGATCTGTTTGATTGTCCGTTGGTGCTGCTGCAGGGTTTTCTGGCCCGGTAATTTTGGGGCTTCTCGGAATATAGCTCCTGAGGAGTTCTGAAGTCAGGCTGGGGGTGTTGTCTTGTATTAGTAAAGGAAATCTGAGTGTTGGTGTGGCAGCTCTTCCGGTGCTATGTCATTTATGGTCTTAAATCCTTGGTAAGTACGTTTAGGTGCCGTGAGTTTTGTCTGTTGGGTGGAACTAGTTAGCTTTGCAGACACAGACAAAAGTAAAAAGAGGTGAGGATGTTTCAAGGTTGTATTGTAATGATATTAATAGAACTGTGGTTTTGTTTGCAGGTCAGTGTGTTGAGACCCTGGAGAACTGAGAGGAGTTCTGTCTGTTTCTGAGTGGCGATCCAGAGCACGTAGAAGATTTCAGATAGATGCATGAAAGCGGTCTGTGTCAAATAGAAGGCGGTGTGGTGCCATTTGCAAAAGGACGTAGGACAATGTTCGTTACATGAGAAAGCATGCTACCTGTAGAGCATCCTGGGTAAGTAGGAAAGTGTTGTTGGATTTTAAAAGTTGATTTGTAAATTACAAACAATGTCATTTATTTTCCAAAGTTCATGTAAGGGGAATGTTAATGTTATTTGCCTTAGAATGCTGCTGGTGGTGTCTTTTTATGGGGAATTTGGTCTTTTTATGGGGAATTTGGTCTTTTTATGGAGACTTTGGTCTTTCTATGGAGACTTTGGTCTTTTTATGGAGACTTTGGTCTTTTCATGGAGACTTTGGTCTTTTTATGGAGACTTTGGTCTTTTTATGGAGACTTTGGTCTTTTTATGGAGACTTTGGTCTTTTTATGGAGACTTTGGTTTATGATTGGAGAACTTGTACTGTGATGGGAGAATTTGGTCTTTGGAGAACTAGTCCTGTGATTGGAAGATTTTGTCTAGACTTGGAGACTTGCCCTGTGATTGGAGAAAGTGGTCTTTGATTGGTGAAATTCTTCTGTGATTGGACAATTTCTTCCTTGAGTGGAGAACATGTTCTGTGATTGGATAATTTCTTCCTTGAGTGGAGAACATGTTCTGTGGTTGGAGAGTTTGGTCTATGATGGAAGAATTTGTTCTGTGGTTGGAGAATTTGTTCTGTGATCGGATAAATTGTTTTGTCATTGGAGAACTTTTTCTGTGATTGAAGCATTTTGTCTATGACTGGAGAACTAGTTCTGTGATTGATGCATTTGGCCTATGATCGGAGAATTTTTTTCCGTGGCTGGAGAATTTGTTCCGTGGCTGGAGAGTTTGGACTTTGATTGGAGAACTTGTTCATGATTGGAGAATTTGTTCTTTGATTATAGAACCTGTTCTGTGATGGGGAGTTTGTTCAGTGATTGGAGAATTTGTTCTGTGATAGGATAATTTGGTCTTTGTTTCGAGAATTTGGTCTTTGGAGAAGTTCTTCTGTTGATTGGATAATTTGGTCTATGATTGGAGTACTTGTTGTGTGATTGGGGAAATTGGTCTTTGGATATCATGTTCTATGATTTGTTCTGTGATTGGAGAGTTTGGCCTATGATTGGTGAATTTGTTCTTTGGAAAATTTAGACAATGATGGGAATACTTGTTCTGTGATTGGAGAAATTGTTCTATGACAGGAGAACTTGTTCTGTGATTGCAGAATTTGGTCTATGATTGGAGAAATTGTTCTGTGAATTTTTAGAATTTGCTGTATGTTTGGAGAACTTGGTGTGTACTTGGAGAAATTGGCGTGTGCTTGGAGAACTTGGTCTCTGGTTGAAGAACTGGGTCTGTGCTGGGGGACCTGGGTGTGTGCTGGGGGAACTCAGTCTTTGAATTGAGAACTGGGTGTGTGCTGGGGGACCTGGGTCTGTGCTGGGCATCTTGGGTCTGTGCTGGGGGACCTGGGTCTGTGCTGGGGGACCTGGGTCTGTGCTGGGGGACCTGGGTCTTTGAATTGAGAACTGGGTCTGTGCGGAAGGACCTGGGTCTTTGAATTGAGAAGTGGGTGTGTGCTGGGGGACCTGGGTCTTTGAATTGAGAACTGGGTGTGTGCTGGGGGTCCTGGGTTTTTGAATTGAGAACTGGGTCTGTGCTGGGGGACCTGGGTCTTTGATTTGAGAACAGGGTCTGTGCTGGGGGACCTGGGTGTGTGCTGGGGGACCTGGGTTTTTGAATTGAGAACTGGGTCTGTGAAGGGGGACCTGGGTGTGTGCTGGGGGTCCTGGGTCTTTGAATTGAGACCTGGGTGAGTGCTGGGGGCCCTGGATGAGTGCTGGGCGACCTGGGTCTGTGCTGGGCGACCTGGGTCTGTGCTGGGCGACCTGGGTCTGTGCTGGGGGACCTGGGTCTGTTCTGGGGGGATTTGGGTCTGTGCTGGGGGACCTTGGGCCTTTGAATTGAGAACTGGGTCTGTGCTGGGGGACTTGGGTCTGTCCTGCGGGACCTCGGTCTTTGAATTGAGAAGTGGGTCTGTGCAGGGGGTCCTGGGTCTTTGAATTTAGAACTGGGTCTGTGCTGGGGGAATTCGATCTTTGAATTGAGACCTGGGTCTGTGCTGGGGGAGCTGGGTCTGTGCTGGGGGAGCTGGGTCTGTGCTTGGGGAGCTGGGTCTGTGCTGGGGGAGCTGGGTCTTAGAACTGAGAACTGGGTGTGTGCTTGGGGACCTGGGTCTTTGAATTGAGAACTGGGTCTGTGCTGGGGGACCTGGGTCTTTGAATTGAGAACTGGGTCTGTGCTGACGGACCTGGGTCTTTGAATTGAGAACTGGGTCTGTGCGGAAGGACATGAGTCTTTGAATTGAGACCTGGGTCTGTTCTGAGGGAGCTGGGTCTGTGCTGGGTAACCTGGGTCTTTTAATTGAGAACTGGGTCTGTGCTGGGGGACCTGGGTCTGTGCTGGGGGACCTGGGTCTTTGAATTGAGACCTGGGTCTGTGCTGGGGGACCTGGGTCTGTGCTGGGGGACCTAGGTCTGTGCTGGGGAACCTGGGTCTTTGAATTGAGACCTGGGTCTGTGCTGGGGGACCTGGGTCTTTGAATTGAGACCTGGGTCTGTGCTGGGGGACCTGGGTCTTTGAATTGAGAACTGCGTCTGTGCTGGGGGACCTGGGTGTGTGCTGGGGGTCCTGGGTCTTTGAATTGAGACCTGGGTGAGTGCTGGGGGCCCTGGATGAGTGCTGGGGGAGCTGGGTCTGTGCTGGGCAACCTGGGTCTGTGCTGTGGGACCTGGGTCTTTGAATTGAGAACTAGGACTGCGCTGGGGGACTTGGGTCTTTGAATTGAGAACAGGGTCAGTGCTGGGTGACCTGGGTGTGTGCTGAGGGACCTGGGTTTTTGAATTGAGAACTGGGTCTGTGCTGGGGGACCTGGGTGTGTGCTGGGGGTCCTGGGTCTTTGAATTGAGACCTGGGTGAGTGCTGGGGGCCCTGGATGAGTGCTGGGGGAGCTGGGTCTGTGCTGGGGGACATGGGTCTTTGAATTGAGAACTAGGTCTGTGCTGGGGGACCTGGGTCTTTGTATTGAGAAATGGGTCTGTGCTGGGGGACCTGGGTCTGTTCTGGGGGATTTGGGTCTGTGCTGGGGGACCTGGGTCTTTGAATTGAGAACTGGGTCTGTGCTGGGGGACTTGGGTCTGTCCTGTGGGATCTCGGTCTTTGAATTGAGAAGTGGGTCTGTGCTGGGGGACCTGGGTCTTTGAATTGAGAACTGGGTCTGTGCTGGGGGAATTCGATCTTTGAATTGAGATCTGGGTCTGTGCTGGGGGAGCTGGGTCTGTGCTGGGGGAGCTGGGTCTGTGCTGGGGGTCCTGGGTCTGTGCTGGGGGACCTGGGTCTTTTAATTGAGAACTGGGCCTGTGCTGGGGGACCTGGGTCTTTTAATTGAGAACTGGGCCTGTGCTGGGGGACCTGGGTCTTTGAATTGAGAACTGGGTCTGTGCTGGGGGACCTGGGTTTTTGAATTGAGAACTGGGTGTGTGCTGGGGGACCTGGGTTTTTGAATTGAGAACTGGGTCTCTGCTGGGGGAACTGGGTGTGTGCTTGGGGACCTGGGTCTTTGAATTGAGAACTGGGTCTGTGCGGAAGGACCTGGGTCTTTGAATTGAGAAGTGGGTGTTTGCTGGGGGACCTGGGTCTTTGAATTGAGAAGTGGGTCTGCGCTGGGGGACCTGGGTCTGTGCTGGGGGTCCTGGGTCTGTGCTGGGGAACCTGGGTCTTTGATTTGAGAACTGGGTCTGTGCTGGGGGACCTGGGTCTTTTAATTGAGAACTGGGTCTGTGCTGGGGGACCTGGGTTTTTGAATTGAGACCTGGGTGTGTGCTGGGGGACCTGGGTCTTTGAATTGAGAACTGGGTCTGTGCTGGGGGACCTCGGTCTTTGTATTGAGAATTGGGTCTGTGCTGGGGGGCCTGGATCTGTGCTGGGGGACCTGGGTCTGTCCTGGGGGCCTGGGTCTGTACTGGTGGACCTGCATCTTTGAATTGAGAACTGGGTGTGTGCTGGGGGACCTGGGTCTGTGCTGGGGGACCTAGGTCTGTGCTGGGGGACCTGGGTCTTTGAATTGAGAACTGGGTCTGTGCTGGGGGACCTGGGTGTGTGCTGACGGACCTGGGTCTTTGAATTGAGACCTGGGTCTGTGCTGGGGGACCTGGGTCTTTGAATTGAGAACTGGGTCTGTGCTGGGGGAATTCGGTCTTTGAATTGAGACCTGGGTCTGTGGTGGGGGATCTGGGTCTGTGCTGGGGGACCTGGGTGTGTGCTGGGGGTCCTGGGTCTGTTCTGGGGGACCTGGGTCTTTGAATTGAGATCTGGGTGTGTACTGGGGGACCTGGGTCTTTGAATTGAGAACTGGGTCTGTGCGGAAGGACATGGGTCTTTGAATTGAGAAGTGGGTCTGTGCTGGGGGACCTGGGTCTTTGTATTGAGAACTGGGTCTGTGCTGGGGGGCCCGGATCTGTGCTGGGGGACCTGGGTCCGTGCTGGGGGCCTGGGTCTGTGCTGGTGGACCTGCATCTTTGAATTGAGAACTGGGTCTGTGCTGGAGGACCTGGGTCTTTGAATTGAGAACTGGGTCTGTGCTGGGGGATCTGGGTCTGTGCTGGGGGACCTGGGTGTGTGCTGGGGGTCCTGGGTCTGTTCTGGGGGACCTGGGCCTTTGAATTGAGACCTGGGTGTGTGCTGGGGGACCTGGGCCTTTGAATTGAGACGTGGGTCTGTGCTGGGGGACCTGGGTCTTTGAATTGAGAACTGGGTGTGTGCTGGGGGACCTGGGTCTTTGAATTGAGAACTGGGTCTCTGCTGGGTGACCTGGGTGTGTGCTGGGGGACCTGGGTCTTTGAATTGAGAACTGGGTCTGTGCGGAAGGACCTGGGTCTTTGAATTGAGACGTGGGTCTGTGCTGGGGGACCTGAGTCTTTGAATTGAGAACTAGGTCTGTGCGGAAGGACATGGGTCTTTGAATTGAGAAGTGGGTCTGTGCTGGGGGACCTGGGTCTTTGTATTGAGAACTGGGTCTGTGCTGGGGGGCCCGGATCTGTGCTGGGGGACCTGGTTCTGTGCTGGGGGCCTGGGTGTGTGCTGGTGGACCTGCATCTTTGAATTGAGAACTGGGTCTGTGCTGGAGGACCTGGGTCTGTGCTGGGGGACCTAGGTCTGTGCTGGGGGGCCTGGGTCTTTGAATTTAGTACTGGGCCTGTGCTGGGGGACCTGGGTCTATGAATTGAGAACTGGGTCTGTGCTGGGGTACCTGGGTCTTTGAATTGAGAACTGGGTCTGTGCTGGGGGGCCCGGATCTGTGCTGGGGGACCTGGGTCTGTGCTGGGGGCCTGAGTCTGTGCTGGTGGACCTGCATCTTTGAATTGAGAACTGGGTCTGTGCTGGGGGACCTAGGTCTGTGCTGGGGGACCTGGGTCTTTGAATTGAGTACTGGGTCTGTGCTGGGGGACCTGGGTGTGTGCTGACGGGCCTGGGTCTTTGAATTGAGCACTAGGTCTGTGCTGGGGGACCTGGGTCTTTGTATTGAGAACGGGGTCTGTGCTGGGAGACCTGGCTCTATGAATTGAGAACTGGGTCTGTGCTGGGGTACCTGGGTCTTTGAATTGTGATGTGGGTCTGTTGTGGGGGGACCTGTGTGTGTGCTGGGGGACCTGGGTCTTTGAATTGAGCACTGGGTCTATGCTGGGGGACCTGGGTGTGTGCTGGGGGACCTGGGTCTTTGAATTGAGAACTGGGTCTGTGCTGGGGGACCTGGGTCTGTGCTGGGGGACGTGGCTCTTTTAATTGAGAACTGGGTCTGTGCTGGGGGACCTGGGTGTGTGCTGGGGGACCTGGGTCTTTGAATTGAGACCTGGGTCTGCGCTGGGGGACCTGGGTCTTTGAATTGAGAACAGGGTCAGTGCTGGGTGACCTGGGTGTGTGCTGGTGGACCTGGGTTTTTGAATTGAGAACTGGGTCTGTGCTGGGGGACCTGGGTGTGTGCTGGGGGTCCTGGGTCTTTGAATTGAGACCTGGGTGAGTGCTGGGGGCCCTGGATGAGTGCTGGGGGAGCTGGGTCTGTGCTGGGGGACATGGGTCTTTGAATTGAGAACTAGGTCTGTGCTGGGGGACCTGGGTCTTTGTATTGAGAAGTGGGTCTGTGCTGGGGGACCTGGGTCTGTTCTGGGGGGATTTGGGTCTGTGCTGGGGGACCTGGGTCTTTGAATTGAGAACTGCGTCTGTGCTGGGGGACTTGGGTCTGTCCTGTGGGATCTCGGTCTTTGAATTGAGAAGTGGGTCTGTGCTGGGGGACCTGGGTCTTTGAATTGAGAACTGGGTCTGTGCTGGGGGAATTCGATCTTTGAATTGAGATCTGGGTCTGTGCTGGGGGAGCTGGGTCTGTGCTGGGGGAGCTGGGTCTGTGCTGGGGGTCCTGGGTCTGTGCTGGGGGACCTGGGTCTTTTAATTGAGAACTGGGCCTGTGCTGGGGGACCTGGGTCTTTGAATTGAGAACTGGGTCTGTGCTGGGGGACCTGGGTTTTTGAATTGAGAACTGGGTCTGTGCTGGGGGACCTGGGTTTTTGAATTGAGAACTGGGTCTCTGCTGGGGGACCTGGGTCTTTGAATTGAGAACTGGGTCTGTGCGGAAGGACCTGGGTCTTTGAATTGAGAAGTGGGTGTTTGCTGGGGGACCTGGGTCTTTGAATTGAGAAGAGGGTCTGCGCTGGGGGACCTGGGTCTGTGCTGTTGGTCCTGGGTCTGTGCTGGGGAACCTGGGTCTTTGATTTGAGAACTGGGTCTGTGCTGGGGGACCTGGGTCTTTTAATTGAGAACTGGGTCTGTGCTGGGGGACCTGGGTTTTTGAATTGAGACCTGGGTGTGTGCTGGGGGACCTGGGTCTTTGAATTGAGAACTGGGTCTGTGCTGGGGGACCTGGGTTTTTGAATTGAGAGCTGCTTCTGTGTGGAAGGACATGGGTCTTTGAATTGAGAACTGGGTCTGTGCTGGGGACCTCGGTCTTTGTATTGAGAATTGGGTCTGTGCTGGGGGGCCTGGATCTGTGCTGGGGGACCTGGGTCTGTGCTGGGGCCTGGGTCTGTACTGGTGGTCCTGCATCTTTGAATTGAGAACTGGGTCTGTGCTGGGGGACCTGGGTCTGTGCTGGGGGACCTAGGTCTGTGCTGGGGGACCTGGGTCTTTGAATTGAGTACTGGGTCTGTGCTGGGGGACCTGGGTGTGTGCTGACGGACCTGGGTCTTTGAATTGAGACCTGGGTCTGTGCTGTGGGACCTGGGTCTTTGAATTGAGAACTGGGTCTGTGCTGGGGGAATTCGGTCTTTGAATTGAGACCTGGGTCTGTGGTGGGGGATCTGGGTCTGTGCTGGGGGACCTGGGTGTGTGCTGGGGGTCCTGGGTCTGTTCTGGGGGACCTGGGCCTTTGAATTGAGACCTGGGTGTGTGCTGGGGGTCCTGGGCCTTTGAATTGAGACCTGGGTCTGTGCTGGGGGACCTGGGTCTTTGAATTGAGAAAGGGGTGTGTGCTGGGGGACCTGGGTTTTTGAATTGAGAACTGGGTCTGTGCTGGGTGACCTGGGTGTGTGCTGGGGGACCTGGGTCTTTGAATTGAGACCTGGGTCTGTGCTGGGGGACCTGGGTCTTTGAATTGAGAACTGGGTCTGTGCTGGGGGACCTGAGTTTTTGAATTGAGATCTGGGTGTGTACTGGGGGACCTGGGTCTTTGAATTGAGAACTGGGTCTGTGCGGAAGGACATGGGTCTTTGAATTGAGAAGTGGGTCTGTGCTGGGGGACCTGGGTCTTTGTATTGAGAACTGGGTCTGTGCTGGGGGGCCCGGATCTGTGCTGGGGGACCTGGTTCTGTGCTGGGGGCCTGGGTCTGTGCTGGTGGACCTGCATCTTTGAATTGAGAACTGGGTCTGTGCTGGGGGACCTGGGTCTGTGCTGGGGGACCTAGGTCTGTGCTGGGGGACCTGGGTCTTTGAATTGAGTACTGGGTCTGTGCTGGGGGACCTGGGTGTGTGCTGACGGACCTGGGTCTTTGAATTGAGACCTGGGTCTGTGCTGGGGGACCTGGGTCTTTGAATTGAGAACTGGGTCTGTGCTGGGGGAATTCGGTCTTTGAACTGAGACCTGGGTCTGTGGTGGGGGATCTGGGTCTGTGCTGGGGGACCTGGGTGTGTGCTGGGGGTCCTGGGTCTGTTCTGGGGGACCTGGGTCTTTGAATTGAGACCTGGGTGTGTGCTGGGGGACCTGGGCCTTTGAATTGAGACGTGGGTCTGTGCTGGGGGACCTGGGTCTTTGAATTGAGAACTGGGTGTGTGCTGGGGGACCTGGGTTTTTGAATTGAGAACTGGGTCTGTGCTGGGTGACCTGGGTGTGTGCTTGGGGACCTGGGTCTTTGAATTGAGAACTGGGTCTGTGCGGAAGGACCTGGGTCTTTGAATTGAGAAGTGGGTCTGTGCTGGGGTACCTGGGTCTTTGAATTGAGAAGTGGGTCTCTGCTGGGGGACCTGGGTTTGTGCTGGGGGGACCTGGGTCTTTGAATTGAGGCCTGGGTCTGTGCTGGGGGACCTGGGCCTTTGAATTGAGACCTGGGTCTGTGCTGGGGGACCTGGGTCTTTGAATTGAGAACTGGGTCTGTGCGGAAGGACATGGGTCTTTGAATTGAGAAGTGGGTCTCTGCTGGGGGACCTGGGTCTTTGTATTGAGAACTGGGTCTGTGCTGGGGGGCCCGGATCTGTGCTGGGGGACCTGGTTCTGTGCTGGGGGCCTGGGTGTGTGCTGGTGGACCTGCATCTTTGAATTGAGAACTGGGTCTGTGCTGGAGGACCTGGGTCTGTGCTGGGGGACCTAGGTCTGTGCTGGGGGGCCTGGGTCTTTGAATTTAGTACTGGGCCTGTGCTGGGGGACCTGGGTCTATGAATTGAGAACTGGGTCTGTGCTGGGGTACCTGGGTCTTTGAATTGAGAACTGGGTCTGTGCTGGGGGGCCCGGATCTGTGCTGGGGGACCTGGGTCTGTGCTGGGGGCCTGAGTCTGTGCTGGTGGACCTGCATCTTTGAATTGAGAACTGGGTCTGTGCTGGGGGACCTAGGTCTGTGCTGGGGGACCTGGGTCTTTGAATTGAGTACTGGGTCTGTGCTGGGGGACCTGGGTGTGTGCTGACGGGCCTGGGTCTTTGAATTGAGCACTAGGTCTGTGCTGGGGGACCTGGGTCTTTGTATTGAGAACGGAGTCTGTGCTGGGAGACCTGGCTCTATGAATTGAGAACTGGGTCTGTGCTGGGGTACCTGGGTCTTTGAATTGTGATGTGGGTCTGTTGTGGGGGGACCTGTGTGTGTGCTGGGGGACCTGGGTCTTTGAATTGAGCACTGGGTCTATGCTGGGGGACCTGGGTGTGTGCTGGGGGACCTGGGTCTTTGAATTGAGAACTGGGTCTGTGCTGGGGGACCTGGGTCTGTGCTGGGGGACGTGGCTCTTTTAATTGAGAACTGGGTGTGTGCTGGGGGACCTGGGTGTGTGCTGGGGGACCTGGGTCTTTGAATTGAGACCTGGGTCTGTGCTGGGGGACCTGGGTCTTTGAATTGAGAACTGCGTCTGTGCTGGGGGACCTGGGTGTGTGCTGGGGGTCCTGGGTCTTTGAATTGAGACCTGGGTGAGTGCTGGGGGCCCTGGATGAGTGCTGGGGGAGCTGGGTCTGTGCTGGGCGACCTGGGTCTGTGCTGGGGGACCTGGGTCTTTGAATTGAGAACTAGGTCTGCGCTGGGGGACCTGGGTCTTTGAATTGAGAACAGGGTCAGTGCTGGGTGACCTGGGTGTGTGCTGGGGGACCTGGGTTTTTGAATTGAGAACTGGGTCTGTGCTGGGGGACCTGGGTGTGTGCTGGGGGTCCTGGGTCTTTGAATTGAGACCTGGGTGAGTGCTGGGGGCCCTGGATGAGTGCTGGGGGAGCTGGTTCTGTGCTGGGGGACATGGGTCTTTGAATTGAGAACTAGGTCTGTGCTGGGGGACCTGGGTCTTTGTATTGATTAGTGGGTCTGTGCTGGGGGACCTGGGTCTGTTCTGGGGGGATTTGGGTCTGTGCTGGGGGACCTGGGTCTTTGAATTGAGAACTGGGTCTGTGCTGGGGGACTTGGGTCTGTCCTGTGGGATCTCGGTCTTTGAATTGAGAAGTGGGTCTGTGCTGGGGGACCTGGGTCTTTGAATTGAGAACTGGGTCTGTGCTGGGGGAATTCGATCTTTGAATTGAGATCTGGGTCTGTGCTGGGGGAGCTGGGTCTGTGCTGGGGGAGCTGGGTCTGTGCTGGGGGTCCTGGGTCTTTTAATTGAGAACTGGGCCTGTGCTGGGGGACCTGGGTCTTTGAATTGAGAACTGGGTCTGTGCTGGGGGACCTGGGTCTTTGAATTGAGAACTGGGTCTGTGCTGGGGGACCTGGGTTTTTGAATTGAGAACTGGGTCTGTGCTGGGGGACCTGGGTTTTTGAATTGAGAACTGGGTCTCTGCTGGGGGACCTGGGTCTTTGAATTGAGAACTGGGTCTGTGCGGAAGGACCTGGGTCTTTGAATTGAGAAGTGGGTGTTTGCTGGGGGACCTGGGTCTTTGAATTGAGAAGTGGGTCTGCGCTGGGGGACCTGGGTCTGTGCTGTTGGTCCTGGGTCTGTGCTGGGGAACCTGGGTCTTTGATTTGAGAACTGGGTCTGTGCTGGGGGACCTGGGTCTTTTAATTGAGAACTGGGTCTGTGCTGGGGGACCTGGGTTTTTGAATTGAGACCTGGGTGTGTGCTGGGGGACCTGGGTCTTTGAATTGAGAACTGGGTCTGTGCTGGGGGACCTGGGTTTTTGAATTGAGAGCTGCTTCTGTGTGGAAGGACATGGGTCTTTGAATTGAGAACTGGGTCTGTGCTGGGGACCTCGGTCTTTGTATTGAGAATTGGGTCTGTGCTGGGGGGCCTGGATCTGTGCTGGGGGACCTGGGTCTGTGCTGGGGGCCTGGGTCTGTACTGGTGGACCTGCATCTTTGAATTGAGAACTGGGTCTGTGCTGGGGGACCTGGGTCTGTGCTGGGGGACCTAGGTCTGTGCTGGGGGACCTGGGTCTTTGAATTGAGTACTGGGTCTGTGCTGGGGGACCTGGGTGTGTGCTGACGGACCTGGGTCTTTGAATTGAGACCTGGGTCTGTGCTGTGGGACCTGGGTCTTTGAATTGAGAACTGGGTCTGTGCTGGGGGAATTCGGTCTTTGAATTGAGACCTGGGTCTGTGGTGGGGGATCTGGGTCTGTGCTGGGGGACCTGGGTGTGTGCTGGGGGTCCTGGGTCTGTTCTGGGGGACCTGGGCCTTTGAATTGAGACCTGGGTGTGTGCTGGGGGTCCTGGGCCTTTGAATTGAGACCTGGGTCTGTGCTGGGGGACCTGGGTCTTTGAATTGAGAAAGGGGTGTGTGCTGGGGGACCTGGGTTTTTGAATTGAGAACTGGGTCTGTGCTGGGTGACCTGGGTGTGTGCTGGGGGACCTGGGTCTTTGAATTGAGACCTGGGTCTGTGCTGGGGGACCTGGGTCTTTGAATTGAGAACTGGGTCTGTGCTGGGGGACCTGAGTTTTTGAATTGAGATCTGGGTGTGTACTGGGGGACCTGGGTCTTTGAATTGAGAACTGGGTCTGTGCGGAAGGACATGGGTCTTTGAATTGAGAAGTGGGTCTGTGCTGGGGGACCTGGGTCTTTGTATTGAGAACTGGGTCTGTGCTGGGGGGCCCGGATCTGTGCTGGGGGACCTGGTTCTGTGCTGGGGGCCTGGGTCTGTGCTGGTGGACCTGCATCTTTGAATTGAGAACTGGGTCTGTGCTGGGGGACCTGGGTCTGTGCTGGGGGACCTAGGTCTGTGCTGGGGGACCTGGGTCTTTGAATTGAGTACTGGGTCTGTGCTGGGGGACCTGGGTGTGTGCTGACGGACCTGGGTCTTTGAATTGAGACCTGGGTCTGTGCTGGGGGACCTGGGTCTTTGAATTGAGAACTGGGTCTGTGCTGGGGGAATTCGGTCTTTGAACTGAGACCTGGGTCTGTGGTGGGGGATCTGGGTCTGTGCTGGGGGACCTGGGTGTGTGCTGGGGGTCCTGGGTCTGTTCTGGGGGACCTGGGTCTTTGAATTGAGACCTGGGTGTGTGCTGGGGGACCTGGGCCTTTGAATTGAGACGTGGGTCTGTGCTGGGGGACCTGGGTCTTTGAATTGAGAACTGGGTGTGTGCTGGGGGACCTGGGTTTTTGAATTGAGAACTGGGTCTGTGCTGGGTGACCTGGGTGTGTGCTTGGGGACCTGGGTCTTTGAATTGAGAACTGGGTCTGTGCGGAAGGACCTGGGTCTTTGAATTGAGAAGTGGGTCTGTGCTGGGGGACCTGGGTCTGTTCTGGGGGGATTTGGGTCTGTGCTGGGGGACCTGGGTCTTTGAATTGAGAACTGGGTCTGTGCTGGGGGACTTGGGTCTGTCCTGTGGGATCTCGGTCTTTGAATTGAGAAGTGGGTCTGTGCTGGGGGACCTGGGTCTTTGAATTGAGAACTGGGTCTGTGCTGGGGGAATTCGATCTTTGAATTGAGATCTGGGTCTGTGCTGGGGGAGCTGGGTCTGTGCTGGGGGAGCTGGGTCTGTGCTGGGGGTCCTGGGTCTGTGCTGGGGGACCTGGGTCTTTTAATTGAGAACTGGGCCTGTGCTGGGGGACCTGGGTCTTTGAATTGAGAACTGGGTCTGTGCTGGGGGACCTGGGTCTTTGAATTGAGAACTGGGTCTGTGCTGGGGGACCTGGGTTTTTGAATTGAGAACTGGGTGTGTGCTGGGGGACCTGGGTTTTTGAATTGAGAACTGGGTCTCTGCTGGGGGACCTGGGTCTTTGAATTGAGAACTGGGTCTGTGCGGAAGGACCTGGGTCTTTGAATTGAGAAGTGGGTGTTTGCTGGGGGACCTGGGTCTTTGAATTGAGAAGAGGGTCTGCGCTGGGGGACCTGGGTCTGTGCTGTTGGTCCTGGGTCTGTGCTGGGGAACCTGGGTCTTTGATTTGAGAACTGGGTCTGTGCTGGGGGACCTGGGTCTTTTAATTGAGAACTGGGTCTGTGCTGGGGGACCTGGGTTTTTGAATTGAGACCTGGGTGTGTGCTGGGGGACCTGGGTCTTTGAATTGAGAACTGGGTCTGTGCTGGGGGACCTGGGTTTTTGAATTGAGAGCTGCTTCTGTGTGGAAGGACATGGGTCTTTGAATTGAGAACTGGGTCTGTGCTGGGGACCTCGGTCTTTGTATTGAGAATTGGGTCTGTGCTGGGGGGCCTGGATCTGTGCTGGGGGACCTGGGTCTGTGCTGGGGGCCTGGGTCTGTACTGGTGGACCTGCATCTTTGAATTGAGAACTGGGTCTGTGCTGGGGGACCTGGGTCTGTGCTGGGGGACCTAGGTCTGTGCTGGGGGACCTGGGTCTTTGAATTGAGTACTGGGTCTGTGCTGGGGGACCTGGGTGTGTGCTGACGGACCTGGGTCTTTGAATTGAGACCTGGGTCTGTGCTGTGGGACCTGGGTCTTTGAATTGAGAACTGGGTCTGTGCTGGGGGAATTCGGTCTTTGAATTGAGACCTGGGTCTGTGGTGGGGGATCTGGGTCTGTGCTGGGGGACCTGGGTGTGTGCTGGGGGTCCTGGGTCTGTTCTGGGGGACCTGGGCCTTTGAATTGAGACCTGGGTGTGTGCTGGGGGACCTGGGCCTTTGAATTGAGACCTGGGTCTGTGCTGGGGGACCTGGGTCTTTGAATTGAGAAAGGGGTGTGTGCTGGGGGACCTGGGTTTTTGAATTGAGAACTGGGTCTGTGCTGGGTGACCTGGGTGTGTGCTGGGGGACCTGGGTCTTTGAATTGAGACCTGGGTCTGTGCTGGGGGACCTGGGTCTTTGAATTGAGAACTGGGTCTGTGCTGGGGGACCTGAGTTTTTGAATTGAGATCTGGGTGTGTACTGGGGGACCTGGGTCTTTGAATTGAGAACTGGGTCTGTGCGGAAGGACATGGGTCTTTGAATTGAGAAGTGGGTCTGTGCTGGGGGACCTGGGTCTTTGTATTGAGAACTGGGTCTGTGCTGGGGGGCCCGGATCTGTGCTGGGGGACCTGGTTCTGTGCTGGGGGCCTGGGTGTGTGCTGGTGGACCTGCATCTTTGAATTGAGAACTGGGTCTGTGCTGGGGGACCTGGGTCTGTGCTGGGGGACCTAGGTCTGTGCTGGGGGACCTGGGTCTTTGAATTGAGTACTGGGTCTGTGCTGGGGGACCTGGGTGTGTGCTGACGGACCTGGGTCTTTGAATTGAGACCTGGGTCTGTGCTGGGGGACCTGGGTCTTTGAATTGAGAACTGGGTCTGTGCTGGGGGAATTCGGTCTTTGAACTGAGACCTGGGTCTGTGGTGGGGGATCTGGGTCTGTGCTGGGGGACCTGGGTGTGTGCTGGGGGTCCTGGGTCTGTTCTGGGGGACCTGGGTCTTTGAATTGAGACCTGGGTGTGTGCTGGGGGACCTGGGCCTTTGAATTGAGACGTGGGTCTGTGCTGGGGGACCTGGGTCTTTGAATTGAGAACTGGGTGTGTGCTGGGGGACCTGGGTTTTTGAATTGAGAACTGGGTCTCTGCTGGGTGACCTGGGTGTGTGCTTGGGGACCTGGGTCTTTGAATTGAGAACTGGGTCTGTGCGGAAGGACCTGGGTCTTTGAATTGAGAAGTGGGTCTGTGCTGGGGTACCTGGGTCTTTGAATTGAGAAGTGGGTCTCTGCTGGGGGACCTGGGTTTGTGCTGGGGGGACCTGGGTCTTTGAATTGAGACCTGGGACTGTGCTGGGGGACCTGGGCCTTTGAATTGAGACCTGGGTCTGTGCTGGGGGACCTGGGTCTTTGAATTGAGAACTGGGTCTGTGCGGAAGGACATGGGTCTTTGAATTGAGAAGTGGGTCTGTGCTGGGGGACCTGGGTCTTTGTATTGAGAACTGGGTCTGTGCTGGGGGGCCCGGATCTGTGCTGGGGGACCTGGTTCTGTGCTGGGGGCCTGGGTGTGTGCTGGTGGACCTGCATCTTTGAATTGAGAACTGGGTCTGTGCTGGAGGACCTGGGTCTGTGCTGGGGGACCTAGGTCTGTGCTGGGGGGCCTGGGTCTTTGAATTTAGTACTGGGCCTGTGCTGGGGGACCTGGGTCTATGGATTGAGAACTGGGTCTGTGCTGGGGTACCTGGGTCTTTGAATTGAGAACTGGGTCTGTGCTGGGGGGCCCGGATCTGTGCTGGGGGACCTGGGTCTGTGCTGGGGGCCTGAGTCTGTGCTGGTGGACCTGCATCTTTGAATTGAGAACTGGGTCTGTGCTGGGGGACCTAGGTCTGTGCTGGGGGACCTGGGTCTTTGAATTGAGTACTGGGTCTGTGCTGGGGGACCTGGGTGTGTGCTGACGGGCCTGGGTCTTTGAATTGAGCACTAGGTCTGTGCTGGGGGACCTGGGTCTTTGTATTGAGAACGGGGTCTGTGCTGGGGACCTCGGTCTTTGTATTGAGAATTGGGTCTGTGCTGGGGGGCCTGGATCTGTGCTGGGGGACCTGGGTCTGTGCTGGGGGCCTGGGTCTGTACTGGTGGACCTGCATCTTTGAATTGAGAACTGGGTCTGTGCTGGGGGACCTGGGTCTGTGCTGGGGGACCTAGGTCTGTGCTGGGGGACCTGGGTCTTTGAATTGAGTACTGGGTCTGTGCTGGGGGACCTGGGTGTGTGCTGACGGACCTGGGTCTTTGAATTGAGACCTGGGTCTGTGCTGTGGGACCTGGGTCTTTGAATTGAGAACTGGGTCTGTGCTGGGGGAATTCGGTCTTTGAATTGAGACCTGGGTCTGTGGTGGGGGATCTGGGTCTGTGCTGGGGGACCTGGGTGTGTGCTGGGGGTCCTGGGTCTGTTCTGGGGGACCTGGGCCTTTGAATTGAGACCTGGGTGTGTGCTGGGGGTCCTGGGCCTTTGAATTGAGACCTGGGTCTGTGCTGGGGGACCTGGGTCTTTGAATTGAGAAAGGGGTGTGTGCTGGGGGACCTGGGTTTTTGAATTGAGAACTGGGTCTGTGCTGGGTGACCTGGGTGTGTGCTGGGGGACCTGGGTCTTTGAATTGAGACCTGGGTCTGTGCTGGGGGACCTGGGTCTTTGAATTGAGAACTGGGTCTGTGCTGGGGGACCTGAGTTTTTGAATTGAGATCTGGGTGTGTACTGGGGGACCTGGGTCTTTGAATTGAGAACTGGGTCTGTGCGGAAGGACATGGGTCTTTGAATTGAGAAGTGGGTCTGTGCTGGGGGACCTGGGTCTTTGTATTGAGAACTGGGTCTGTGCTGGGGGGCCCGGATCTGTGCTGGGGGACCTGGTTCTGTGCTGGGGGCCTGGGTCTGTGCTGGTGGACCTGCATCTTTGAATTGAGAACTGGGTCTGTGCTGGGGGACCTGGGTCTGTGCTGGGGGACCTAGGTCTGTGCTGGGGGACCTGGGTCTTTGAATTGAGTACTGGGTCTGTGCTGGGGGACCTGGGTGTGTGCTGACGGACCTGGGTCTTTGAATTGAGACCTGGGTCTGTGCTGGGGGACCTGGGTCTTTGAATTGAGAACTGGGTCTGTGCTGGGGGAATTCGGTCTTTGAACTGAGACCTGGGTCTGTGGTGGGGGATCTGGGTCTGTGCTGGGGGACCTGGGTGTGTGCTGGGGGTCCTGGGTCTGTTCTGGGGGACCTGGGTCTTTGAATTGAGACCTGGGTGTGTGCTGGGGGACCTGGGCCTTTGAATTGAGACGTGGGTCTGTGCTGGGGGACCTGGGTCTTTGAATTGAGAACTGGGTGTGTGCTGGGGGACCTGGGTTTTTGAATTGAGAACTGGGTCTGTGCTGGGTGACCTGGGTGTGTGCTTGGGGACCTGGGTCTTTGAATTGAGAACTGGGTCTGTGCGGAAGGACCTGGGTCTTTGAATTGAGAAGTGGGTCTGTGCTGGGGTACCTGGGTCTTTGAATTGAGAAGTGGGTCTCTGCTGGGGGACCTGGGTTTGTGCTGGGGGGACCTGGGTCTTTGAATTGAGACCTGGGTCTGTGCTGGGGGACCTGGGCCTTTGAATTGAGACCTGGGTCTGTGCTGGGGGACCTGGGTCTTTGAATTGAGAACTGGGTCTGTGCGGAAGGACATGGGTCTTTGAATTGAGAAGTGGGTCTGTGCTGGGGGACCTGGGTCTTTGTATTGAGAACTGGGTCTGTGCTGGGGGGCCCGGATCTGTGCTGGGGGACCTGGTTCTGTGCTGGGGGCCTGGGTGTGTGCTGGTGGACCTGCATCTTTGAATTGAGAACTGGGTCTGTGCTGGAGGACCTGGGTCTGTGCTGGGGGACCTAGGTCTGTGCTGGGGGGCCTGGGTCTTTGAATTTAGTACTGGGCCTGTGCTGGGGGACCTGGGTCTATGAATTGAGAACTGGGTCTGTGCTGGGGTACCTGGGTCTTTGAATTGAGAACTGGGTCTGTGCTGGGGGGCCCGGATCTGTGCTGGGGGACCTGGGTCTGTGCTGGGGGCCTGAGTCTGTGCTGGTGGACCTGCATCTTTGAATTGAGAACTGGGTCTGTGCTGGGGGACCTAGGTCTGTGCTGGGGGACCTGGGTCTTTGAATTGAGTACTGGGTCTGTGCTGGGGGACCTGGGTGTGTGCTGACGGGCCTGGGTCTTTGAATTGAGCACTAGGTCTGTGCTGGGGGACCTGGGTCTTTGTATTGAGAACGGGGTCTGTGCTGGGAGACCTGGCTCTATGAATTGAGAACTGGGTCTGTGCTGGGGTACCTGGGTCTTTGAATTGTGATGTGGGTCTGTTGTGGGGGGACCTGTGTGTGTGCTGGGGGACCTGGGTCTTTGAATTGAGCACTGGGTCTATGCTGGGGGACCTGGGTGTGTGCTGCGGGACCTGGGTCTTTGAATTGAGAACTGGGTCTGTGCTGGGGGACCTGGGTCTGTGCTGGGGGACGTGGCTCTTTTAATTGAGAACTGGGTGTGTGCTGGGGGACCTGGGTGTGTGCTGGGGGACCTGGGTCTTTGAATTGAGACCTGGGTCTGTGCTGGGGGACCTGGGTCTTTGAATTGAGAACTGCGTCTGTGCTGGGGGACCTGGGTGTGTGCTGGGGGTCCTGGGTCTTTGAATTGAGACCTGGGTGAGTGCTGGGGGCCCTGGATGAGTGCTGGGGGAGCTGGGTCTGTGCTGGGCGACCTGGGTCTGTGCTGGGGGACCTGGGTCTTTGAATTGAGAACTAGGTCTGCGCTGGGGGACCTGGGTCTTTGAATTGAGAACAGGGTCAGTGCTGGGTGACCTGGGTGTGTGCTGGGGGACCTGGGTTTTTGAATTGAGAACTGGGTCTGTGCTGGGGGACCTGGGTGTGTGCTGGGGGTCCTGGGTCTTTGAATTGAGACCTGGGTGAGTGCTGGGGGCCCTGGATGAGTGCTGGGGGAGCTGGTTCTGTGCTGGGGGACATGGGTCTTTGAATTGAGAACTAGGTCTGTGCTGGGGGACCTGGGTCTTTGTATTGATTAGTGGGTCTGTGCTGGGGGACCTGGGTCTGTTCTGGGGGGATTTGGGTCTGTGCTGGGGGACCTGGGTCTTTGAATTGAGAACTGGGTCTGTGCTGGGGGACTTGGGTCTGTCCTGTGGGATCTCGGTCTTTGAATTGAGAAGTGGGTCTGTGCTGGGGGACCTGGGTCTTTGAATTGAGAACTGGGTCTGTGCTGGGGGAATTCGATCTTTGAATTGAGATCTGGGTCTGTGCTGGGGGAGCTGGGTCTGTGCTGGGGGAGCTGGGTCTGTGCTGGGGGTCCTGGGTCTGTGCTGGGGGACCTGGGTCTTTTAATTGAGAACTGGGCCTGTGCTGGGGGACCTGGGTCTTTGAATTGAGAACTGGGTCTGTGCTGGGGGACCTGGGTCTTTGAATTGAGAACTGGGTCTGTGCTGGGGGACCTGGGTTTTTGAATTGAGAACTGGGTGTGTGCTGGGGGACCTGGGTTTTTGAATTGAGAACTGGGTCTCTGCTGGGGGACCTGGGTCTTTGAATTGAGAACTGGGTCTGTGCGGAAGGACCTGGGTCTTTGAATTGAGAAGTGGGTGTTTGCTGGGGGACCTGGGTCTTTGAATTGAGAAGAGGGTCTGCGCTGGGGGACCTGGGTCTGTGCTGTTGGTCCTGGGTCTGTGCTGGGGAACCTGGGTCTTTGATTTGAGAACTGGGTCTGTGCTGGGGGACCTGGGTCTTTTAATTGAGAACTGGGTCTGTGCTGGGGGACCTGGGTTTTTGAATTGAGACCTGGGTGTGTGCTGGGGGACCTGGGTCTTTGAATTGAGAACTGGGTCTGTGCTGGGGGACCTGGGTTTTTGAATTGAGAGCTGCTTCTGTGTGGAAGGACATGGGTCTTTGAATTGAGAACTGGGTCTGTGCTGGGGACCTCGGTCTTTGTATTGAGAATTGGGTCTGTGCTGGGGGGCCTGGATCTGTGCTGGGGGACCTGGGTCTGTGCTGGGGGCCTGGGTCTGTACTGGTGGACCTGCATCTTTGAATTGAGAACTGGGTCTGTGCTGGAGGACCTGGGTCTGTGCTGGGGGACCTAGGTCTGTGCTGGGGGACCTGGGTCTTTGAATTGAGTACTGGGTCTGTGCTGGGGGACCTGGGTGTGTGCTGATGGACCTGGGTCTTTGAATTGAGACCTGGGTCTGTGCTGTGGGACCTGGGTCTTTGAATTGAGAACTGGGTCTGTGCTGGGGGAATTCGGTCTTTGAATTGAGACCTGGGTCTGTGGTGGGGGATCTGGGTCTGTGCTGGGGGACCTGGGTGTGTGCTGGGGGTCCTGGGTCTGTTCTGGGGGACCTGGGCCTTTGAATTGAGACCTGGGTGTGTGCTGGGGGTCCTGGGCCTTTGAATTGAGACCTGGGTCTGTGCTGGGGGACCTGGGTCTTTGAATTGAGAAAGGGGTGTGTGCTGGGGGACCTGGGTTTTTGAATTGAGAACTGGGTCTGTGCTGGGTGACCTGGGTGTGTGCTGGGGGACCTGGGTCTTTGAATTGAGACCTGGGTCTGTGCTGGGGGACCTGGGTCTTTGTATTGAGAACTGGGTCTGTGCTGGGGGACCTGAGTTTTTGAATTGAGATCTGGGTGTGTACTGGGGGACCTGGGTCTTTGAATTGAGAACTGGGTCTGTGCGGAAGGACATGGGTCTTTGACTTGAGAAGTGGGTCTGTGCTGGGGGACCTGGGTCTTTGTATTGAGAACTGGGTCTGTGCTGGGGGGCCCGGATCTGTGCTGGGGGACCTGGTTCTGTGCTGGGGGCCTGGGTGTGTGCTGGTGGACCTGCATCTTTGAATTGAGAACTGGGTCTGTGCTGGGGGACCTGGGTCTGTGCTGGGGGACCTAGGTCTGTGCTGGGGGACCTGGGTCTTTGAATTGAGTACTGGGTCTGTGCTGGGGGACCTGGGTGTGTGCTGACGGACCTGGGTCTTTGAATTGAGACCTGGGTCTGTGCTGGGGGACCTGGGTCTTTGAATTGAGAACTGGGTCTGTGCTGGGGGAATTCGGTCTTTGAACTGAGACCTGGGTCTGTGGTGGGGGATCTGGGTCTGTGCTGGGGGACCTGGGTGTGTGCTGGGGGTCCTGGGTCTGTTCTGGGGGACCTGGGTCTTTGAATTGAGACCTGGGTGTGTGCTGGGGGACCTGGGCCTTTGAATTGAGACGTGGGTCTGTGCTGGGGGACCTGGGTCTTTGAATTGAGAACTGGGTGTGTGCTGGGGGACCTGGGTTTTTGAATTGAGAACTGGGTCTGTGCTGGGTGACCTGGGTGTGTGCTTGGGGACCTGGGTCTTTGAATTGAGAACTGGGTCTGTGCGGAAGGACCTGGGTCTTTGAATTGAGAAGTGGGTCTGTGCTGGGGTACCTGGGTCTTTGAATTGAGAAGTGGGTCTCTGCTGGGGGACCTGGGTTTGTGCTGGGGGGACCTGGGTCTTTGAATTGAGGCCTGGGTCTGTGCTGGGGGACCTGGGCCTTTGAATTGAGACCTGGGTCTGTGCTGGGGGACCTGGGTCTTTGAATTGAGAACTGGGTCTGTGCGGAAGGACATGGGTCTTTGAATTGAGAAGTGGGTCTGTGCTGGGGGACCTGGGTCTTTGTATTGAGAACTGGGTCTGTGCTGGGGGGCCCGGATCTGTGCTGGGGGACCTGGTTCTGTGCTGGGGGCCTGGGTGTGTGCTGGTGGACCTGCATCTTTGAACTGAGAACTGGGTCTGTGCTGAGGGGCCCGGATCTGTGCTGGGGGACCTGGTTCTGTGCTGGGGGCCTGGGTGTGTGCTGGTGGACCTGCATCTTTGAATTGAGAACTGGGTCTGTGCTGGAGGACCTGGGTCTGTGCTGGGGACCTAGGTCTGTGCTGACGGGCCTGGGTCTTTGAATTGAGCACTAGGTCTGTGCTGGGGGACCTGGGTCTATGAATTGAGAACTGGGTCTGTGCTGGGGTACCTGGGTCTTTGAATTGAGAACTGGGTCTGTGCTGGGGGGCCCGGATCTGTGCTGGGGGACCTGGGTCTGTGCTGGGGGCCTGGGTGTGTGCTGGTGGACCTGGGTCTTTGTATTGAGAACTGGGTCTGTGCTGGGGGGCCCGGATCTGTGCTGGGGGACCTGGTTCTGTGCTGGGGGCCTGGGTGTGTGCTGGTGGACCTGCATCTTTGTATTGAGAACTGGGTCTGTGCTGGAGGACCTGGGTCTGTGCTGGGGGACCTAGGTCTGTGCTGGGGGACCTGGGTCTTTGAATTTAGTACTGGGTCTGTGCTGGGGGACCTGGGTCTATGAATTGAGAACTGGGTCTGTGCTGGGGTACTTGGGTCTTTGAATTGAGAACTGGGTCTGTGCTGGGGGGCCCGGATCTGTGCTGGGGG
The DNA here is from genome assembly GCA_039720435.1 of Amazona ochrocephala. NCBI lineage: Eukaryota > Metazoa > Chordata > Aves > Psittaciformes > Psittacidae > Amazona > Amazona ochrocephala. The sequence continues at coordinate 15,677,322 of CM077891.1, forward strand.
ACCTGGGTCTGTGCTGGGGGCCTGAGTCTGTGCTTGTGGACCTGCATCTTTGAATTGAGAACTGGGTCTGTGCTGGGGGACCTAGGTCTGTGCTGGGGGACCTGGGTCTTTGAATTGAGTACTGGGTCTGTGCTGGGGGACCTGGGTGTGTGCTGACGGGCCTGGGTCTTTGAATTGAGCACTAGGTCTGTGCTGGGGGACCTGGGTCTTTGTATTGAGAACGGGGTCTGTGCTGGGAGACCTGGCTCTATGAATTGAGAACTGGGTCTGTGCTGGGGTACCTGGGTCTTTGAATTGTGATGTGGGTCTGTTGTGGGGGGACCTGTGTGTGTGCTGGGGGACCTGGGTCTTTGAATTGAGCACTGGGTCTATGCTGGGGGACCTGGGTGTGTGCTGGGGGACCTGGGTCTTTGAATTGAGAACTGGGTCTGTGCTGGGGGACCTGGGTCTGTGCTGGGGGACGTGGCTCTTTGAATTGAGAACTGGGTCTGTGCTGGGGGACCTGGGTGTGTGCTGGGGGACCTGGGTCTTTGAATTGAGACCTGGGTCTGTGGTGGGGGACCTGGGTCTGAGCTGGGGAACCTGGGCCTTTTAATTGAGACCTGGGTCTGTGCTGGGAGACCTGGGTCTGAGCTGGGGAACCTGGGCCTTTGAATTGAGACCTGGGTCTGTGCTGGGAGACCTGGGTCTGTGCTGGGGGACCCGGGTCTTTGAATTGAGAAGTGGGTCTGTGCTGGGGGAGCTGGGTCTGTTCTGGGGGAACTGGGCCTGTGCTGGGGGAACTCGGTCTTTGAATTGAGAACTTGGTCTGTGGTGGGGGAACTCGGTCTGTGAGTGGAGAACTTGGTCTGTGCTGGGGGAACTGAGTCTGTGTTGGGGGAACTGTGTCTGTGCTGGGGGAACTGGGTCTGTGCTGGGGGATCTCGGTCTTTGAATTGAGAACTTGGTCTGTGCTGGGGGAACTCGGTCTGTGAGTGGAGAACTTGGTCTGTGCTGGGGGAACTTGGTCTGTGTTTGGCGAACTCGGTCTGGGTTTGGCGAACTCGGTCTAATAAAGGAGAGCAAGTGCCAGCAAAACTTAGGGTTAAAACACTCTTAATTTAACTTAGGTCTGAGAGAATAAATTTTGTGTTGGAAGTCTGTGGTGTGACAACAGAATTCAGCTGTGTTACTAACAACAGTGAATTCTCTCTTACCATCCTTCTTATTTATCAGTTAGTTTGGAGACTGTGGCTCCCGAACATCTGCTAGCTTCGGATGCTCCTTGTCTGCCCATCCTGTCCTGACCAAGGTCACACTGCTCTAAATCTTTGCCAGCCCTCAGAAACTTGCAGATACGGCTGGTTTAAGCTAATTGTGATTACTGGGGCATCCAACTGTGCCAAAGGTGGAAAGTGCACCCTGAGGAAGACTGCTTACTTCATCTTGAAGACCCCTGCCCACGACCATCGGAGGGCAGTGCGCAAGTGCCAAAAGGGAGGAGGCTTCTGATAATGAGTGCCTAAACTAATTGTAATATCCCCTCCACTCTCTTGGGAGCCTAATGAATATGCATGTTTGAGCGTAATAAATATCCGCTTCCTTAACCCCTCGGTGTGCAAGTTAGGAGGAGTGATCCCCCTTGCACCCGGCGTCGTAATAAACATACCTGCTTTATAAGTCTCCTTGAGTAGTAGAGTCTGATTCCGTGCTTCAGTTCTGTGACTGGAGAATTTGGTCTTGGATTGGAGAACTTAATTCCTGATAGGGGAATTGGGCCTGGGAGAGGGGAATTGGGCCTGGGAGAGGGGAATTGGGCCTTGGATAGGGGAATTGGGCGTGGATTGGAGAACTTAATTCCTGATTGGGGAATTTGGTGTGGGAGTGGAGAATTTGGTCTGGCAGTGGAGAATTTGGTCTGGGAGTGGTCCAATCATACCTGCTCAACTCAGATGCAAGCTGGCCAAGGTGAAGCGATAGAGGTGTTGCACTCAAATGGACTCTGAGGTGGGAAAGCAAGGAGCGACAGCAATGCAGGTGGCACCATTGCAAAGCTTGCACTCCATAGAAGAGGTCCAGCAGCATCTTTCAGTCCTGCTTCATTTTCTGTGGGAGCAGAGGCCAATCATACCTGCTCGACTCAGATGCAGGCTGGCCAAGGTCAAGCCATGGAGATGTTGCACTCAAGTGTACTCTGAGGTGGGAAGCAAAGAGCGAGAGCAATGCAGATGGCACCGGTGCAAAGCTTACTGTCTGCCAAACAGGCCCAGGAGAATCTTTCAGCCCTGGCTGCTGTCTGTGGGAGCAGAGGCCAAACGTTCGTGCTCTACTCAGATACAGTCCTGCAGAATGGCCGGGATCCGTCCCCAAAGGTCTGCATTCAAATGGACTCTGAGGTGGGAAAGCAAGGAGCGACAGCAATGCAGGTGGCACTGTTGCTAAGCTTGCACTCCATAGAAGAGGTCCAGCAGCATCTTTCAGTCCTGCTTCTTTTTCTGTGGGAGCGGAGGCCAATCATACTGCTCGACTCTAATGCAGGCTGGCCAAGATCAAGCCATGGAGATGTTGCACTCAAATGGACTCTGAGGTGGGAAGCAAGGAGCGAGAGCAATGCAGGTGGCACCAGTGCAATCCTTGCACTCCATAAAAGAGGTCCAGCAGCACCTTTCACTCCTGCTTCTTTTTCTGTGGGAGCAGAGGCCAATCATAATGCCCAACTCAGATGCAGGCTGGCCAAGGTCAAGCCATGGAGATGTTGCAGTCAAATGGACTCTGGGGTAGGAAGCAAAGAGCGAGAGCAATGCAGGTGGCACCGGTGCAAAGCTTACTGTGTGCCGAACAGGCCCAGGAGAATCTTTCAGCCCTGGCTCTTTTTTTGTGGGAGCAGAGGCCAAACGTTCGTGCTGTACTCAGATACAGTCCTACAGAATGGCTGGGATCCGTCCCCAAAGGTCTGCATTCAAATGGACTCTGAGGTGGGAAAGCAAGGAGTGACAGCAATGCAGGTGGCACTGTTGCAAAGCTTGCACTCCATAGAAGAGGTCCAGCAGCACTTCTCAGTCCTGCTTCTTTTTCTGTGGGAGCAGAAGCCAATCATACTGCTCGACTCAGATGCAGGCTGGCCAAGGGCAAGCCATGGAGACGTTGCACTCAAATGGACTCTGAGGTGGAAAGCAAGGTTTAGGTTATGGGTTAGGCGTTAGGGGTTAGGGGTAGGGTGAGGGTCAGGGTTAGGGGGAGGGGGTATTGTTAGGGTTAGGGGTTAGGGTTAGGGGTTAGGGGGTTAGGGTTATGGGGTTAGTGTTAGGGGATTATGGTTTAAGGGGTTATGGTTTAGAGTTAGGTGGTTAGGGCGTTAGGGTTAGGGGTTAATGTTTAGGGTTGGGGGTTAGGGGTAGGGGTAGTGGTTATGGTTAGGGGTTAGGGTTGGGGTTAGAGTTAGGGTTAGGGGTGTAGGGTTAGACTCTGGCCACAGAGTCTGAGTCTGAAAGTATCAGCTCCATAGTTTGAGACCCAGAACCCATGGAATCAATTCATCCACAGACTCTCAGCCACAGACTCTCAGCAGCAGCCTCAGTCACAGAGACTGAGTCTGAAAGTATCACCTCCAAAGTTTGAGGCCCAGTGTCTAAGGCACTGTTTCAGCCACAGACTCTCAGCCACAGTCTGAGTCTATCAGCTCTGAAGTCTGAGGCCTGGAGCGTCAGCCACCATGTCAGCCACAGAGTCTTTATTACAGAGTCTCGGTCACAGAGTCTTAGATTCAAAGTCTGAGGTGCAGAGTATGAGCCACAGAGTTTCAGGCACAGTCTCAGCCCCAGAGCCTGAGCCCTGGAGCCTCAGCCACAGAGTCCCAGCTGCAGAGTATCAGCTCCAGAGTCTCAGCTGCTGAATCTTAGCCATAGTCTCAGCTCAGAGTGTGGGCCCTGGAGTCTTAGCCACAGAGTCTGACCTAGAGACAGAGTCTCAGCTGCAGGTCTCTGCCCCAAAATCTGAATCCCAGAGTCTTAGCCACAGTCTCAGCTACAGACTCAGCCTTGAAGTCCGAATCCCAGAGTTGTAGTCCCAAAGTCTCATTCCCAAAGTGTGAATTCCATAGTCTTAGCCATAGAGTTTCAGCAGCATTCTTAGCCACAGAGTCTGAGAGTATCAGTTCCAAAGTCTCAGGCCCAGAGTGTCAGTCACTGTCTCAGCCACAGAGTTTCAGACACAGTCTCAGCTGGAGTCTTAGCCACAGAGTGTGAGTCCCAGATTGTCAGCCCTAGTCTGAGCCCTAGAGTCTCATTCCCTGGGTCTCAGCTTCAAAGTCTGAATCTCTGAGTCTCACCCATCTGACCCAGTGAAAGACAAGCAGAAAAATTAAGCCACAGAGGACTCATGGAGCAGAGTGAGCAGATATGGAACAGGCAAGACACTTTCTGAGCAGCTTTGGAGCAGCTTTGGGGCAGATAGGGAGCAGCCACAGAGCCAGATCCAGGTAAAACAAAAACCCAGCTGTGGCTTATCAGGGTGCTTTTATCCCAGCTGGTGATGTACCCCTGCCCTGCCCCAACCCATTGAGGGGGGGGTTGTGGGTGGGGCCTGTGGTATATGAGGCACAGCCTCTGCTCAGGGAGCTCATTTGGGGTTCAGCTCTTGTCAAGGTAAGTTCTTTGGAGTTAGCTCATGTTTTGATGCCTTAGAGCTTTGTGGTTTATTTGAGGTGTGTTTTTTGGTTTGTTTTTTCTTTTTTAATTAGAAAATTTGATCTGTGTGTGTGGGGTTTGGTCTTTGAATTGGGGATTTGGTCTTTGAATTGGGGATTTGTCTTTGAATTGGGGGTTTGGTCTGTACCTTTGGGGATTTGGTCTGTGCTGTGGGGGTTTGGTCTTTGAATTCGGGGGATTTGGTTTGTGCTTGGGGTGGTTTGGTCTGTGAATTGGGGATTTGTTCTGTGCTTGGGGAGGGTTGGTCTGTGCTTGGGGGGATTTGGTCTTTGAATAGGGGGGTTTGGTCTGTGCTTGGGGGGGTTTGGTCTGTGCTTGGGGGGGTTTGGTCTGTGCTTGGGGGGGTTTGGTCTGTGCTTGCGGGGGTTTGGTCTGTGCTTTGGGGGGTTTGGTCTGTGCTTTGGGGATTTGGTCTGTGCTTGGGGGGGTTTGGTCTGTGCTTGGGGGGGGTTTGGTCTGTGCTTTGGGGGGGTTTGGTCTGTGCTTGGGGGGGTTGGTCTGTGCTTGGGGGGGGTTGGTCTGTGCTTGGGGTTGGTTTGGTCTGTGCTTGGGGGGGGGTTTGGTCTTTCAATTGGGGATTTGGTCTGTGCTTTGGGGGGGTTTGGTCTGTGCTTGGGGGTTTGGTCTGTGCTTGGGTTGGTATTTGAATTGGGGATTGGGTCTGTGCTTGGGGGGGTTTGGTCTGTGCTTGGGCGGGGTTGGTCTGTGCTTGGGCGGGGTTGGTCTGTGCTTGGGGGGGTTTTGGTCTGTGCTTGGGGGGGTTTGGTCTGTGCTTGGTGTTGTTTGGTCTGTGCTTGGGGGGGGGCTTGGTCTGTGCTTGGGGAGTTTGGTCTTTGAATTGGGGGATTTGGTCTGTGCTTGGGGGGGGTTGGTCTGTGCTTGGGGGATTGGTCTGTGCTTGGGTGGGATTGTCTGTGCTTGCGGGTGGTTTGATCTGTTCTTGGGGGGGGGTTGGTCTTTGAATTGGGGGATTTGGTCTGTGCTTGGGGGGGGTTTGGTCTGTGCTTGGGTTTTGTCTTTGATAGGGGGGTTTGGTCTGTGCTTGGGGGGGGCTTGGTCCTGTGCTTGGGGGGGCTTGGTCTGTGCTTGGGGGGGCTTGGTCTGTGCTTCGGGGGGGGGGGGGGGGGGGGGGGGGGGGGGCTTGGTCTGTGCTTGGGGAGTTTGGTCTTTGAATTGGGGGATTTGGTCTGTGCTTGGGGGGGCTTGGTCTGTGCTTGGGGAGTTTGGTCTTTGAATTGGGGATTTGGTCTGTGCTTGGGGGGGTGGTCTGTGCTTGGGGGGTTGGTCTGTGCTTGGGGGCTTGGTCTGTGCTTGGGGAGTTTGGTCTTTGCAATTGGGGGTTTGGTCTGTGCTTGGGGGGGTTGGTCTGTGCTTGGGGAGTTTGGTCTTTGTATTGGGGGATATGGTCTGTGCTTGGGGGGGCTTGGTCTGTGCTTGGGGAGTTTGGTCTTTGAATTGGGATTTGGTCTGTGCTTGGGGGGAGTTGGTCTGTGCTTGGGGGGCTTGGTCTGTGCTTGGGGAGTCTGGTCTTTGAATTGGGGGTTTGGTCTGTGCTTGGGGGGAGTTGGTCTGTGCTTGGGGGGGGTTGATCTGTGCTTGGGGGGGGTTGATCTGTGCTTGGGGGGGGTTGATCTGTGCTTGGGGGGGGTTGATCTGTGCTTGGGCGGGTTGGTCTGTGCTTGGGGGGGGTTGGTCTGGCTTGGGGGGGTTGGTCTGTGCTTGGGGGGGGTTGGTCTGTGCTGGGGGGGGTTGGTCTGTGCTTGGGGGGGTTGGTCTGTGCTTGGGGGGGTTTGGTCTGTGCTTGGGGGGGGTTGGTCTGTGCTTGGGGCGGGTTGGTCTGTGCTTGGCGGGTTGGGTCTGTGCTTGGGCGGGTTGGTCTGTGCTTGGGCGGGTTGGTCTGTGCTTGGGGGGGGTTGGTCTGTGCTTGGGGGGGGTTGGTCTGTGCTTGGGCGGTTTGGTCTGTGCTTGGGCGGTTTGGTCTGTGCTTGGTTTTGTCTTTGAATTGGGGATTTGGTCTGTGCTTGGGGGGGGTTTGGTCTGTGCTTGGGTTTGGTCTTTGAATTGGGGATTTGGTCTGTGCTTGGGGGGGGTTAGTCTGTGCTTGGGGGGGGTTGGTCTGTGCTTGGGCGGGTTGGTCTGTGCTTGGGCGGGTTGGTCTGTGCTTGGGTTTGGTCTTTGAATTGGGGGATTTGGTCTGTGCTTGGGGGGGGTTTGGTCTGTGCTTGGGGGTTGGTCTGTGCTTGGGTTTGGTCTTTGATTGGGGATTTGGTCTGTGCTTGGGGGGGTTGGGTCTGTGCTTGGGGGGGTTTGGTCTGTGCTTGGGGGGTTTGGTCTGTGCTTGGGGGGGTTGGTCTTTGAATTGGGGAGTTTGGTCTGTGTGTGGGGGATGTGGTCTTTGAATTTGGGATGTGGTCTCTGAGCTGGGGATTTTGTGCTTGGGGGGTTTGGTCTGGGATTGGGAATTTAGTCTGTGCTTGGGGGATTTGATCTGGATGGGAGAACTTGGTCTGTGCTTGGGGAACTTGGCCTTGGATTGAAGGAGTTGGCCTTGGATTGGAGAAGTTGTTAATCCTTGATTTGAGAATTTGGTCTAGGCTTGAAGCTTGCTCTGTGGTTGGAGAAGTTGGTCTTTGGTGAAATTCTGCTGTGATTGGAGAATTTCTTCCATGACTGGAGAACATGTTCTGTGATTGCAGAAATTTTTCTGTTGATTGGAAAATTTGTTCTGTGATTGGGGAGTTTGTTCTTTGGTTGGAGAACTTGTTCTGTGTTTGGAGAATTTTGTCTAAGATTGGGGGAACTTGGTGTCTTTATGATACGTCAGTGCTGAACTGGAAGTTTTCATTGAAGAAATGCAGTGTCTGTGGGATTGTGGTTTTTAGTGAATTGGTTTTATTGTGGTGCTTTTAGTGTTCATGTTTTTTTTGAAGCTTTTTTGGTAGTGTGTACTTTTTAGAGAGTGAGTGAGAGCCGAACAGGGGTCAGGATTTTGGCTGTGGGTGGGATCAAGTTACAGGAGGGGCTAGGTTTGGGGAAGGGCAAGAGATTATGTGTGGGGTTAGGATTAGGGAGGGGTTAGGGGAGAAACTAGGGGAGAGACTAAGGTTGGGGTAGGGGTTACGAGTGGGGCTGGGGTGGGGGGATTAGGAGACGGGCTAGGTTGGGCGTAGGCATTAGTGTTACGGGTTAGGGTTTATGGTTAGGATTAGGATTCGTGTTAGGCTTTAGGGTAAGGGTTAGAAGAGGTTAGTTGTTAGGGTTAGGGGTTAGGCTTTGTTAGAATTTAGGGGTTAAGGTTCAGGGTTCTAGTTAGGGTTTGGTGCTAGCGTTTGGTTAGTGTTAGGGTTAGGGGTTAGGGTCAGTCTTAGGGTTAGGAGTCAGGTTTTAGGGTGACTGTTGCGGGTTAGGTTTAGGAGTTAGGGTTAGCGGTTGGGGTTAATGGGGTTATGGTTAGGGGTTAGGGTTTGGGGTTAGGGTTAGGTTAGGATTAGGGTTCGGTTTAGGTGTTAGGGTTAGTCTTATGGTTACTGATTCAGGGTTTGGATTTAGGTTTCTGGTTACGGGATGCAGATCGGGTTTGGGGTTAGGGTTAGTCTTAGAGTTAGGGTTAGAGTTAGGGTTTTGGGGTTAGGATTGCAGGCTAGGGGTTAGTGTTGGGGTTATGTTTGTGATTTGGGTTAGGGTTTAGTTTAAGGGCAGGGTTCACAGTTAGGATTGGGTTAGGTCTAGGTTTCTGGTTAGGGGTTAAGGTTCTTATTAGGGGTTGGGGATAGGGGTTAGGGGCTAGTGTTGGGGTTATCATTAGGGGTTAGGGTTTGGGTTAGGGTTTCGTGTTAAGATGAGGATTCGCTGTTAGGGTTGGATTAGGGGTTAGGGTTCGGGTTAGGGGTTAGGGTTAGGGGTTAGTGTTCGGGTTTATGGTTAGGGTTAGGGTTCGGGTTCACGGTTTAGGGTA